>CAJQZM010000162.1:0-33151 GCA_907164665.1 Colias nastes | reverse complement strand
GTGGTAGTCACCTCAACAGCCGTCAGGAAGGACAACCCCGAGGTTGTGGCCGCCCGCTCAAGGCTGATCCCTGTCGTGCGCCGCGCCGAAATGCTGGCCGAGCTCATGCGCCTGCGCTGGGCCGTGGCCATTGGCGGCACGCATGGCAAGACCACCACAACAAGCCTCGTGGCCTGTGTTCTGGAACAGGCCAAATTGGACCCGACCGTAATCAATGGCGGAATTATCGAGGCTTATGGCACCAATACGCGCATGGGCTCGGGCGACTGGATGGTGGTCGAGGCGGATGAGAGCGACGGCTCTTTCCTGCGTCTGCCTGCCGTGATTGCCGTCGTCACCAATATGGACCCCGAGCATCTGGACCACTGGGGCACGGCAGAGGCCATGCAGGCGGCTTACGACCAGTTCGTGTCCAATATTCCATTCTACGGTTTTGCTGTGCTGTGCATCGATCATCCTGCCGTGCAGCAGATGATTCCCCGCCTGTCCGATCATCGCATCGTGACCTATGGCTTCAGCCCCCAGGCCGATATACGCGCCGACAAGCTCATTACCGATCGTCTGGGTGCGACCTTCGAGGTGGTGATTACCAGCCGCACGCAAAAAACCACCCGTCGTGCCGGGCCGTTCCGCCTGCCCATGCTGGGCCAGCATAACGTGCTCAACGCCCTGGCCGCCATCGCCGTGGCAAGCGAGATGGACATCAATGACGAGACCATCCGCCTGGCGCTGGCCGGTTTCCGTGGCGTCAAACGCCGCTTCACACGTTGCGGCGATTTCAACGGCATTACGGTGATCGACGATTACGGCCATCATCCTGTCGAGATCGCAGCCGTATTGCGCGCTGCCCGTCAGGCCGGTGCTCGCGATGTCATCGCCGTGGTTCAGCCCCATCGCTATTCGCGTCTGGAAGCACTGTTCAGTGATTTCTGCACCTGCATGAACGATGCGGGCACAGTGATCGTGACCGATGTCTACGCCGCAGGTGAAGCCCCGATCGAAGGCGTAAGCCGCGATTCGCTGATCGAGGGTCTACGCGCAAGCGGGCATCGTTCCGTCGTGCCGCTCCCGGGACCGGAGCATCTGGCAGAGATGATCAATGCCATCGCCAAGCCAGGCGATTTCGTTGTCTGTCTCGGCGCCGGCACGATCACCAACTGGGCGCATGCCCTGCCCGGTCAGCTCGCAGCCCTGAACGGCAAGACATTATGAGCTCTGCACTGCACCAGCTTGCGCCGCGTGGCAGACTGAGTTTCGACGCCCCGCTTGGCCCGCGTGCGTGGTTTCGCACCGGAGGCAATGCAGAAGCGCTGTTCGTGCCCAAAGACGCGCAGGATCTGGCCGAGACTCTTGCGGCGCTGCCGGAAGGCACGCCTGTCACCATGCTCGGGGCCTGCTCGAACGTCATCATACGCGATGGCGGTATCGATGGACTGGTTGTGCGTCTGGCGGGTGGCTTTGCCGATATTACCGTCGAGCCGGATGGGCTGATTGCAGGTGCAGCGGCGCTCGACATGATCGTTGCCGAGCAGGCTGCCGCTGCCGGGCTGGCCGGGCTCGAATTTCTTGCCGGCATTCCCGGCTCCATCGGGGGGGCCGTGGTGATGAATGCCGGCGCCTATGGCTCCGACATCAAGGCCGTGCTCGACTGGGCCGAAATCCTGCTGCCGGGGGGCACGACCGCGCGCCTCGCCAACAGCGATCTTGCTTTCAGCTATCGTCACGCCAGCCTGCCACCGGGCGCGATCGTTCTGCGCGCGCGCCTTCGTGCTCAACCCGGCAACGCCGATGCGATCCGCGCGCACATCACCGAAATCAAGGCCGCGCGTGAGGCCTCGCAACCCGTCAAGGCACGCACAGGCGGGTCGACCTTCCGCAATCCGGACGGGCACAAGGCATGGCAACTGATCGATGAAGCCGGCTGCCGTGGCCTGACGAAGGGCGGGGCTCAGGTGAGCGAGAAGCACTGCAATTTTCTGCTCAATCTCGGCACGGCGACCAGCAGCGATCTCGAAGCACTCGGCGATGAAGTGCGCGATCGTGTCCTTGCCCATAGCGGCGTTGCGCTGCACTGGGAAATCAAGCGTATCGGAAAACGACCCGGCAACCGACCTGTAGGGGAACACTCATGAGCCTGAAAATTGCCGTTCTGCAGGGCGGGATTTCGAGCGAACGTCCGGTCAGCCTGCGCAGTGGTGCAGGCGTGGCACAGGCCCTGATCGAAGCCGGACATGACGTGGTCAGCGTCGATGCAGGTGCCGATCTGGTGGAGACGATTCAGGCACTGCGCAAGGCAGCACCCGATGTCGTGTTCAACGCCCTGCACGGACCGCTGGGCGAGGATGGCGCCATTCAGGGCGTGCTTGAGTGGCTCGGTCTGCCCTATACCCATTCCTCCATACGTGCCTCATCCCTCGCCATGGACAAGGAGGCATCACGCCGGGTGTTTGCCGCCGCAGGGCTGCCCGTCGCCGAAGGCCGCGTGGTCACGATGGAAGAACTCGCCGCTGGCGATCCCCTTCCGACCCCCTATGTGGTCAAGCCGATAGCCGAGGGCTCGTCATTCGGTGTGGAAATCGTGCGTAGCGGCAGCAACAGACGACAGTCCATTGCCGCCAGCTGGGCTTATGGCAACGAGGCACTTGTCGAGGAATATATTCCCGGTCGCGAGCTGACCGTTGCCGTGCTCGGCGATCGTGCGCTCACGGTGACCGACATCGTTGCCGCTTCCCCCACCGGCGATTTCTACGATTTCGACGCCAAATATGCGCCGGGTGGCTCGGTTCATCATGTGCCTGCACAGGTGCCCGAGGCGATTTTCGAGCAGGCTCTGCGCTGCGCCGAAGCCGCGCATCGTGCGCTCGGCTGCTCCGGGGCATCGCGTTCCGACTTTCGCTATGACGAGGAAACAGGGCGATTGATCCTGCTGGAGGTCAACACCCAACCCGGCATGACGGCCACGTCGCTTTTGCCCGAGCAGGCGGCCTATTGCGGGATCAGCTATCCCGAACTCTGCGACTGGCTCGTGCGCGACGCACTGGCCCAGCGCGGTCGACGCGCTGCATGAAAAACAGGCGACCGGACACTTCCTATCGCGGCCCTGTGCAGCAGGACAGACCGGCCAGACTGGTCCTGTTCATGCGGCGGCACAAGCGCGGCGTGCGTGTGCTTCTGGTTTTCCTGTTTCTGCTCGTTCTGGCCGTGATCGCGGCATCGGCCCTGCGTCTGTCGGCATCAGAAGCGCGGTTTGCGCCTTATCGCGCAAAACTCGTCCATTATCTCCCTTTCCAGATCAAGACGATTCAGGTTCAGGGCCGTGTCCTGACGCCGGAAGACGACCTGATGAAGGCGCTCGGCACGACGACGGGACAACCCATTTTCGGCTTTTCGGTTGCGGCGGCACGCGACCGCATTGATGCCCTGCCCTTTGTCGATCATGCCACTGTCGAGCGCCATATGCCCGATACCGTGGTCGTCAAGATTACCGAACGCAGCCCAATCGCCGTCTGGCAGGATCATGGACAATTCATCCTGATCAACCGCGCGGGCGAGCGCGTTCCCGATCAGGGTCTTGAAGGCAAAAACGGTCAGGCTTTCATCCGCCTGCCTCTGGTTGTGGGAGAAGGGGCCAATATGGCGGCCTCCTCGCTTGTTGATGCCTTTACCGCCAATCCGACCGTGAAGGAATTCGTCGTGGCTGCCGTGCGTGTGGGCCAGAGACGCTGGAACCTGACCTTGCGTGACGGAGCGACGGTGCTTCTCCCCGAGGGACAGGAACAGGCCGCGCTGACGCGGCTTGCGCAATATCAGGCGCAGTTCCGCCTGCTGGAACGTCCTGTGGTCTCGATCGACATGCGTCTTCCCGATCGTATGGTTATCCACCAGCCGCCTGCGCCCGATGGAACAGGCCAGCCGGGTGCGCAGACCGACGGGAAACCGGGCGACACCGCGCATGACGGCAGCACTGCCGACACAACCGGTGTCACTCCGGCACCGGGCCCGAAAGACGCGCATAATCCAGCCCACAGACAAGCCCGTAATCCTGCACCGAAGACTGGCGGCCCCCGCCCTGCCCCCGCCTCAGATGGAGCATCGACAGAAGAATGAACGATCTCGTGGTTACAGATCCGGAAACACCGCGCAAGAAGCGCAGGCGCACCGTACGCAGCCGTGCCCTGCTGCCGGTGAGTACTGGCCAGAGACATCACGAGCGTTCGGAAGAACACATCCTGTCCCTGCCGCCCGCTGACGAACCGGCCGTTCCGCGCAACTGGCGCGTCGGCGTTTTCGGCGTTCTCGATATCGGCTCGACCAAAATGACCTGCCTGATCGGGCGTGGCGAAGCCGACGGCACATTACGCGTGCTCGGTTACGGCTGGCGCCGGTCGCGCGGTATCCGTAACGGCAACATCGTCGACCTCAAGGAAGCCGAACAGGCCATACGCGCGACAGTCGGTCAGGCCGAAGATGCTGCAGACAGACGTCTGGACAATATCGCGGTCAATCTCTCCTGCGGTCATCCGGAGAGCCGGCTGTTCAATGCGCGTATGCCCATCGGCGGACAGGGCGTCACGGAAAGCGACATGGTGCGCGTCGTGGCGGAAGGTCAGGCCCGCGCCTATACCGAAGGGCGCACGGTCATTCACACCCTGCCGATCGGCTATGCCGTGGACGATACCTACGGGATCGTCGACCCTCGCGGTCAGGTATGCGAGCAGCTGACCGCGCGCCTGCATGTCGTCGATGCTGCAACGACGGCCGTACGCACACTGGATTCGGTTCTGATGCGTTCGGAACTGAAAATGACCGGGCTGGTTTCCGCCTCTCTTGCTTCAGGTCTTTCCGTTCTAGACGCCGATGAGCGCGAACTCGGCGCCACGGTGGTCGATATGGGCGGCGGCACGACGTCCATCGCCGTTTTCGGTGACGGCATGCTGCGCCATACGGCTTTTCTGCCGGTGGGCGGGCTGCATGTAACGCGCGATCTGGCCGGTATGCTCTCCACTTCGTTGGATGAGGCGGAGCGGCTGAAAACAAAATACGGCGCTGCAGAGCTTTCTGCCGAAGACAGCAGCGAGCTGATCACGCTCCAGAAAATCGGCGAAGCCCCCGGCACACTGACGACAGTGTCGCGTGCAAGACTGGTCTCGGCCATCCGGCCGCGTATCGAGGAAACGCTCGAACTCGTGCGAGACCGTCTTGACGATGCCGGTTTCAGCAGGACAGGCCGCGAACGCGTGGTCCTGACCGGCGGTGCCTCGCTGCTCGATGGTGTCGGCCCCATGGCAGCCCGTAGTCTGGACCGCCCGGTGCGTCTGGGCCGACCGCTCGGCATTGTGGGTCTGCCTGAAATCGGCGCAAACTCGGCGGGCTTCTCGACGGCGTCGGGTCTGCTTGCCTGGGTAGCCGGCGCCGATCGCAGTTTTCACGACGCCGATGCCCCCGAACCACGCCCGAATGGCATGTTAAAGCGCCTCGTTCATTTCATTAGGGGTCGCACCTGAGGAAAAACTAACCTATTAAGGTTACGCTCTTCAGTCATAACTCCTAGATTCCAGGGACTGATTTCAGCCCTATCCGGATTACGCCATGACGCTAAATCTTACTGCCCCGCAATATAATTATTCCGATTTCTCTCCACGCATTACCGTTATAGGCGTGGGTGGAGGCGGCATGAATGCCGTCAACAACATGATCGAGATGCAGTTGCAGGGCGTCGAGTTCGTCGTGGCCAATACCGATGCCCAGGCACTGGCCGGCTCGCGTGCCGAACGTCGTGTCCAGCTGGGCCCGCATCTCACCCAGGGACTGGGCGCAGGCGCAAAACCCGAGATCGGCAAGGCAGCCGCTGAAGAGGCCGCAGACGAAATCAGCCGTCATATCGATGGCGCCCATATGGTGTTCGTCACCGCGGGCATGGGCGGCGGCACCGGCACGGGTGCGGCGCCTGTCATCGCCAAGATGGCGCGCGACCGCAAGATCCTGACCGTGGGCGTTGTCAGCACGCCTTTCGGGTTCGAGGGTGCGCGTCGCAAGAAGGTTGCCGAGGCCGGAATCGCCGAGCTTCAGCAATATGTCGATACGCTCATCGTCATTCCGAACCAGAATCTCTTTCGCATGGCCACCATGCACACCACCCTGCGCGAAGCCTTCAAGATGGCTGACGAAGTGCTGTATATGGGCGTGCGCGGCGTAACCGACCTCATGCTTGCGCCGGGTCTGATCAATCTCGACTTTGCCGATATCCGTACGGTGATGGCCGAGATGGGCAAAGCCATGATGGGCACCGGTGAGGCAGAGGGCGAGGATCGCGCGCTTGAAGCTGCCAACCGTGCCATCTCCAACCCGCTCCTCGACGATTCGTCCATGTCCGGCGCACGTGGCCTGCTGATCAACATCACAGGTGGCGACGACCTGACCCTGTACGAAGTCGATCAGGCCGCAGAGCGCATCCGTCAGGAAGTGGCCGACGACGCGACAATCATCTGGGGTTCGGCAATCGATTCGACACTGAACGGGCGTATTCGCGTCTCTGTCGTGGCCACAGGCATCGATGGCAGCCGTGCGCCCGACCCCGAGGCCGCTGAAGCCCCTGCCGAACCCGCTCAGGAGGCGCCTGTCGCGCCAGAGGGAGCAGAACTCAATCAGGGCAACACCGCTCAGCCCTTCCAGCCTGCCTCCACCTACGCCTCGGTGCCGCGTCAGCAGCCCCAGTACACAACGGATTCGCAGGGACAGGCCGCTGCAGCGCCTTCGCCCCATTCCGTACCGCCTCAGGCTGCGAAACACACGCCGCAGGCTGCACCGTCACCGCGTTCCGGTCTTTTCTCGGATCAGGGCCAGCGCCCTGCCCCCGAGCCGCAATCGCAGCCGCGCAGCCTGTTCGGCATCGTGACGGGCGCACTTCGCGGTCGCCCGGCACAGACGCATGCTGCCCCTCAGGAAGAGGCCCCGCGCAACGAACCCACCGTGGTCGAGCGTGCAGAACCGTCGCGTCCGGTGTCGAGCCACGACAGTGGTGACGAGAACGGTCTGGATATCCCCGCCTTCCTGAGACGCGACCAGGGGCGCTAAAGCCTTAACAGGACCTCAGCCTGAAACCAAAATTACATTTGGTTTCAGGCACTTACGCCGTAATGAATGGCAATAAACATTGACTGGTCTGCCCTGCCTCTAAGCGGCTAGAGCTTTCTTCGGATCCGGAATTTTGTGACCGGCTATCGGGGAGAGTCATTATCATGCAGATCACGGCCGAAACACCGTTCAAAGCATTGATTGTGCCTCCTCCCCTGTTCCAAGCCACCCCCGACCAGACCACACGCTTTTACGGCGTTGCGAAAAATCCGCTTCAATCGACACTGAAACAATCCATTACCTGCGTGGGTGTCGGGCTGCATAGCGGCCACACGGTACGCATGACGCTTCACCCGGCCCCGGTCCATCATGGCGTGGTCTTCGAGCGTATCGACTGTCCCGGCTCGAAGCCTATCCCGGCCCGTTTCGACAATGTCGTCTGCACACGCCTCAGCACAGTCATTGCCCATGCCGATGCACCCGAAATACGGGTGGCAACCATCGAACATCTCATGGCTGCTCTTCATGCCAACGCGATCGATAATGTCCGTATCGAAATCGACGGGCCGGAAACACCCGTGCTCGACGGATCGGCCGCAGAATTCGATTTTCTGATCCAGTGCGCGGGAACGCTTCAGCAGGACGCGTCACGCGGCATCATCGAAGTGCTCCGCCCGGTTCATGTGGAAGATGCAAACGGTGCTTTTGCCGAACTTCGCCCTGCACGTGCGGGTTTTGCGCTTGCCATGTCCATCGATTTCGATGTCGAGGCGATCGGTCGCCAGCGTCATGCCATGCCGCTCACAGTTCAACGCTTTCGACAGGAAGTGAGCTTCTGCCGCACTTTCGTCGAGCGCAAGGAAATCGACGCGCTTCAGAAAATGGGTCTGGCACGTGGCGGATCGCTGCATAATGCGATCGTTGTGGAAGGCGCAACGGTTCTCAATCCAGCGGGCCTGCGTCACCCCAAGGAATTCGTGCGTCACAAGCTTATGGATGCGGTCGGCGATCTCTATCTCGCCGGACACACGTTCAAGGCCGGTTTCATGGGACACAAGTCGGGGCATGGGCTGAATAACCGCCTGCTGCGCGCGCTGTTTTCTTCAGGCGAGAACTGGCGCCTCGTCGGCGACGACGCCCTCAGTCACAATCTGGCCCACGCTACCGCCTGAAACCTGCAGACGAAAGATCCGGCCTTTTCGAGGTCGGTTAAAGGTCTTGCATCATAGAAACGATCCGGTGCGCGCAGGTCTTCCGCGAATTGTCAGGCGTGATATAAGACCGTTCGTCAGTGGAAGAGTCGGCATGCACCAGAACACAGAACGTAACGTCCCTCCTGTATCAGCGCGTCAGCGCCTGATTAGCGCCTTGATGGCAGGCAGTTTTCTGCTCCTGAGCGGATGCTCGCTCTTTTCCAACAAGGAAGAGGTCAAGGCCCCCAAGGTGGCCAGCGCCGAAACCCTGTACAATTACGGCATCGATGCCCTGCATTCGAAGCGCTACACCCTAGCGAGTGGGGAATTCGAACTGCTCCAGCAGAACTACCCCTATTCGGGCTATGTCGGTAATGCCGAGCTGATGGAAGGCTATGCCTATTACCTGCAGGGCGAATATGCGCTCTCGGTCCAGCAGCTCGAACGCTACCTTCTGCTGCATCCCACCAGTGCTGATGCGGCTTATGCCTATTATCTGCGCGCGCTTTGCTATTATGAGCAGATTGCCGAAGTACAGCGTGACCAGCAGGGCACCATCGAGGCACTGAACGCTCTTGAGGAAGTCGTGACGCGCTTCCCCCAGACCGCCTATGCGCGCGATGCCCAGCTCAAGATCGATCTTTGCCGCGACCATCTCGCGGGCAAGGAAATGCTCGTCGGGCGCTATTACGAGCAGCAGCATAATTACGAGGCTGCTCTTGGGCGTTATCAGCGCGTGGTGGCCGACTTCCAGACCACCAACCACGTCGCTGAAGCACTCGAACGTATCGTCGAAGTCAGTCTCGAACTCGGGCTGGTGGACGAAGCGCGCAAATCGGCTTCCGTTCTCGGCTATAACTATCCGGACAGCCAGTGGTACCGCTACAGCTACAATCTCCTGCGCAATCGCGGCCTTCTGCCTGACCGCAGTGTGGCACCGGGCTCGAAGCAGCGCGGTTTCTTCAGCCGCATGTGGCACTCGGTCTTCTGATCCGGGCAAGGCTTTTCCGCTTGTGGGCCGTTCTGCCCCCTATGCGCTTTCCAAGCTGACACTTCAGGACCTTTTTGCATGCTGACTCACCTCTCGATACGCGACGTCGTTCTGATCGAGAGGCTCGATCTGCCCTTTTACCCGGGTCTGACCGTCCTGACCGGCGAGACCGGGGCAGGAAAATCCATTCTTCTGGACTCACTCGGCCTCGCTCTCGGAGACCGTGCCAGTGGCGGACTGGTACGTGCCGATGCCGATCAGGCCGCCGTCTCCGCCTGTTTCGATATTCCTGACGGCCATCCGGTGCATCAGCTTCTGGCCGAACAGGGCATTGCACTCGACGACCCGCACGAACCTGTCGTGCTGCGACGCACCGTGACCGCAGATTCACGCTCACGCGCCTATGTTAACGACCAGCCTATCGGCGTGGGGCTGTTACGCCGCATCGCCGCCCTCTTGGTCGAGATACAGGGGCAGCACGACCAGATGGGTCTTGCAGACCAGAGCACGCATCTCGATCTTCTCGATGCCTTTGGCGTCGATCGGGCGAGCCGCGATGCGGTGGCACGCAGCTATAAACGCTGGATCGAGGCCACGGCCGCCCTTGCCGCCGCCCAATCGGAAATGGAGGCGACAAGGCGTGAAGAAGACTGGCTGAGACAGGCCGTCGACGATCTCGCAGCCCTTGCCCCGCAGGAAGACGAGGAAGAACAGCTCGCGGCCCTGCGTATCGGGCTGCAGCAAAGCGAGCGACGTGGCGAGGCCATAGCCGCTGCGCTGTCTGAACTGACACCGCGCGACCGACGCTCTGCCACGCCCGCGACAGCCTTGCGCAGTGCCAGTCGCACACTGGCTCGCCTTCTTCCTGCGCCGGGAGAGGAAGCCCTTTCGGCCTCGGCACAACAGACACAGGCGCAGGAAGCGCTCGCTGCGCTCGAAAAGGCGGAAGAGGCGCTGGCGGAAGCCGAAACGCTGTTATCCCGCCTTGCAGCCGATGCGGATACCGATCCGCGCCTGCTTGAAGAGACCGAAGAACGCCTGTTCGCCCTTCGCGCGGCCGGACGTAAGCACGGTGTGGCCGTCAATGCGCTGGCAGGCTTGCTGGCAAGCCTTCAGGCCCGTCTCGAAGCGCTCGACTCCGGCAATGCCCGCATCGAGCAGCTTCAGACCGAAACACGTGCCGCGCGCGAGGTTTTTGCGGCAGCGGCGGAAAAACTCAGTCAGATACGCGAACGCGCAGCCCGCCGCCTTGAAACGGCCGTGATGGCAGAGCTCAAGCCTGTGCGCCTTGAGCGCGCGCGTTTTATCGTCTCGCTTACACCGCTTGCCCCTGAAGCATGGAACCTGCGCGGCAAGGAGCAGGCGTCTTTCCTGATCGCCGCCAATCCGGGCCAGCCACCTGGCCCTCTGGCCAAGGTTGCTTCCGGCGGCGAATTGTCGCGTCTCATGCTTGCGCTCAAGGTCGTTCTTGCCGAGCGTTCGGCCATCCCGACGCTGGTGTTCGACGAGGTAGATTCTGGTGTAGGCGGTGCCACAGCCTCATCCATCGGCGATCGTCTGCATCGCGTTGCGCAGGATGTGCAGGTGCTTGTCGTGACGCATAGTCCGCAGGTTGCCGCACGCGGTGACCAGCACCTGCGTATCAGCAAACGCATACGCAAGGAGCGTACGGAAACGCTTGCCGAAAAACTCTCCCCGGAAGAACGCCGGGAGGAAATCGCCCGTATGCTGGCGGGCGAAACCATCACAGATGCCGCGCGTACGGCTGCAGACAGCCTGTTGGAACAAGAATGACCGATGACGCCCCCGCCCTTGAGCATGCCCGGCTGGCAGCCCTCATCGCGCGCTGGAATACGGCCTATTACCGCAACGACGCCCCTGAAGTGTCCGATGCCGAGTACGACGCGACCCGTCGTGCTCTGATCGCCCTTGAGGAAGCGCATCCCGCGCTAAGGGTCGAGGGCGGTATTACGGATCAGGTGGGCGCCGCGCCCGATACGGCCTTCGGCAAGCAGGCCCATCATGTGCCGATGCTTTCGCTCGACAACGTCTTTACGACCGAGGAATTCGCATCGTTCATTTCGAAGGCTGCACGCTTCCTCGGTCTGGACACCCAATCTGCCGACGCGCTGTCATTCGTGGCCGAACCGAAGATCGACGGGCTTTCGATCAATCTGACCTATAAAAATGGCCGGCTCGAACGCGGGACAACACGCGGGGATGGCCTCGTGGGCGAGGATGTGACCGCCAATCTGCTGACCATCGCGGATGTCCCGCGCGTGCTGGATCCGGCGGGAGGCGAACCGCCGGAAGAAATCGAGATCCGTGGCGAGATCTTCATGGCGAAAGCCGATTTTCTGGCACTGAACGAGACGATGCAGGCCAAGGGTCAGAAGCCCTTTGCCAATCCGCGCAATGCAGCGGCAGGCTCGCTCAGGCAGCTCGATCCGGCTGTGACCGCAAAGCGCCCCCTGTCGCTTTTTGCCTATGCCCAGGGTTTTTCCACCACACCCTGTGCCGAGACGCACTGGGCCTATCTCGAGCGCCTCAGGAAATGGGGCTTTCCGGTCAATCCGTTATCGACCCATATTGCCCATGTCAGCGATATCGCTGCCTATATCGAGGCGCTCGGACGCGACAGGGCGTCCCTGCCCTACGATATCGACGGTGTCGTTTTCAAACTCGACGATCTTGCGCTGCAGACGCGTCTGGGATTTGTCGGTCGGGCGCCGCGCTGGGCCATTGCCTGGAAATTCCCTTCCGAACAGGCCATCACGCGCCTTGAGAAAATCGAGATCCAGGTCGGTCGTACAGGAGCCCTGACGCCCACGGCCCATCTCGAACCCGTCAATGTCGGCGGTGTGATCGTCTCGCGGGCAACGCTGCATAACGAGGACGAAATCGCACGCAAGGATGTACGACCGGGCGATCTGGTGCGTGTGCAGCGTGCCGGCGACGTGATCCCCCAGATTCTCGGCCATGTTCCCGAGGACAAGCCTCGCGGTCCTGCTTACGAATTCCCGACCCATTGCCCGGTTTGTGGCGCGCAGACCGAGCGCCCCGAAGGCGAAGCCGTTCGTCGTTGCACGGGCGGTCTTACCTGCGAGGCGCAGGTCGTGGAGCGCCTGATCCATTTCGTTTCGCGTCCCGCATTCGACATCGACGGTCTCGGGGAGAGATCGATACGCGAGTTTCACGAAATCGGGCTGATCGACAAGCCGGGCGATATTTTCAGACTGCACGAAAAAGCCGAAACGATCCGCACGCGAGACGGGTGGGGCGATATTTCGACGCGCAATCTGCTCAATGCCATCGAGCAGCGCCGCAGCATTGCCTTCAGCCGTTTTCTGTTCGGGTTGGGCATCAGGCGCATTGGCGAGCGCAATGCGCAGCTTCTGGCCCGTCATTATCAGACCTACGAGGCCTGGTTCGATTCCATGAAGGCCGCAAGCCTGATCGGCTCAGACGACCGTTTGGCCCTCGGCAGCATCATGGGCATCGGGCAGAGCATCGTGGCCGATCTTCTCGCGTTTTTTGCGGAGCCGCATAACCTCGAAACGCTGAGCGACCTGCGCGCGGAGCTGACGATCATCCCTGAGGAAAGCCCGCAGGCCGGTCCGCTCTCGGGCAAGACCATTGTTTTCACCGGCACGCTGCACACCATGACACGTCCCGAAGCCAAGGCCATCGCAGAGCGGCTCGGCGCTCAGGTAAGCGACTCTGTGTCGAAAAAGACGGGTCTGGTCGTTCTTGGCGAAAAGGCAGGATCGAAAGCGAAGAAAGCAGCCGATCTCGGGCTGGAAACCTGCGATGAGGCAGGATGGCGCGCTATTGCCGGACTTGCGCCCTCACCCTGAAGGCGAAGACTGGCGTAAGCCCTGCAACAGGCCTAAATAAAGGCTTCCGATTTTCCAGCCCTTTTTCTGAGGAGCCACGCGCATGACGTTGCTGCTTCTGGGCCTCGCGGCCATGGTGGCAGCGATTGCCGTCTCTATTCTGATTTCGCTTTCGGAAATATCCTTTGCCGCTGCGCGTGACATACGCCTGCGCGCTCTGGCCGATCAGGGCGATGCGCGCGCCTCGGCTTTTCTGAAGCTGCGCCGCAACAGCGGTCAGGTCATCACGGTTCTGCAGATCTGCCTCAATGCGGTAGGCGTGCTGGGTGGTGTGATTTCGAGCGAACTGCTCACACCGGCTTTCAGCACGGCGTTGATCGAAGCCGGTCTCAGCCCGGGCGTTGCTACGAAAACCGCGGCTACACTGGCTTTCATCATCGTGACAGGCCTGTTCGTCCTGTTCGCCGACCTGCTGCCCAAACGTATTGCCCTCAATAACCCGGACCGTGTCGCCCTGCGTGTCGGCTGGTTTCTGACCGGTGCCCTGCGGGTGCTCTATCCGGCTGTCTGGGTTTTCTCGATCATCTCGGACTGGCTGCTTTCGCTGATGCGCATTCCGGCCGCCTCCGTTGTCGAGCCAGTCACGCCGGAGGACCTCAATGCCATGCTCGCAGCGGGCACGGCATCGGGCGTATTGCAGGAAAAAGAACACCAGCTGATCCAGAACGTGCTGGCGCTACAGGATCGCTCCGTCACGTCGGCCATGACGCCGCGCGATGAGATCGTATTCCTCGATGTGCAGGAAAGCCTTGAATCGCAACGCGACAAGGTGCGTATCCGCCCTTACTCGCGTTATCCGCTATGCGATGGCGGCCTCGACCATGTGATCGGCTCGATACGCGCGGAAGACGTTCTGGTCGCTGTTGTCGATGAAGTGCCGACCAACGCCGATCCGAGTCAGCCTATTACAAACCAGATTTTCCGTATGCGTCGCGATACGCTCTCTCTGCCCGACACCCTGAATCTGTGGGACACGCTTGCCCAGTTCGATACGCATGGCGCAGGTTTTGCCCTGATCGTGAATGAATACGGCCTCGTGGTCGGGCTGATTACATTCAAGGATATCATGGGCGCACTGATGGACGGTCTTGCCAGCCCGTTCGAGGAACAGGCCATTGTGCGACGCGACGCAAATTCCTGGCTGATCGATGGCGCTGCCCCCATCGGGGACGTATTTCGCGAACTCGATATCGATCTCGATGCAGAGCGCGACCTGTTCCACACAATCGGCGGTTTTGTCATGCACCGCCTGCGTCGCATGGCCCGCAAGGCCGATCGTATCGAGGCTGCGGGCTATCGCTTCGAAGTGGTCGATGTGGATGGGTTCCGCATCAATCAGCTTCTTGTCTCGCGCATGAACCCGATCTGAAATAGTTTCCCGCACACGCCTGAATGCCGGGGTGATTTCTCAAGCGTATCAGACAAAACATGTCTATTCGGTGGTTCGTGCGCTGAATCCTTGACCTCATACGCCATCGGGGCGTTCCTCTCCGAAACGTCAGTTTTCTGGATGGAGCCGTATGACCGAGGGGGTGCAGACGCGTGGACGCTGGTGGCCCATGCCCGGCGATCTGCCCAACCCACCCTTTCCTCCCGGCTGGATCGGTTTCTCCCTGCGCAGCTGGGCGGCGGTCTGCCTCGCTCTCGCGACTGCGTTCTGGGCACAGCTCGACTCTCCCGCCGGTGCTGCGGTCACGGTCATGATCATCACCCAGCCGTTGCGCGGTCAGGCCCTTTCCAAGGCGATTTACCGTCTGATCGGCACGGCTCTGGGCGTGGCAGCCTCCATACTCCTGATCGCCTGTTTCAGTCAGGACCGGGGCATGATGCTAGGTGGCTGCGCGCTCTGGATTGCCGGATGCACCTATATCGGCTCGCTCGAACGTCATTTCCGCTCCTACGGCGCGCTGCTCGCCGGATATACGATCGCGCTCGTCGCCATCAATGTCATCGACACCCCGCAAAGCGTTTTCGATGTTGCGCTTTCACGCGCATCCTGCGTTGCCATAGGTATCGCCTCGGTCGCCTTCGTGAACATGCTGACCGGCTCTCCCAAGGCCTGGCAGAAACTCGCTGACAGTCTTGAAGCGAAAGCGGGCGAGATCAGGACGTTCGGACGCAAGGCCATGCAGGGCGACATGGTACCCGATGCCATGGAAACGACCGCACTCGCTGGCGATATTCTCTCTCTCTCCGCGCAGATCACCTACGCACGCACCGAGATAGACCGCTCCACCCGTCGCACGGCAGGGGCGTGCCTTGCCATTATCGGCATGCTGACGGTGCTGGGATCGGGCCGGGCTATCGCTCATATCCTGCGACACAAGACGATTTCCCCCCTCGCCCGACGTCATGTTCTGGCCTGGCACGAATTGCGCGAGGATCACTGCGACCGCTACGAAACACTCGCCGCACTGCTCGAAACCATGAAGGAAGAAGAACCCGGCTATCATCCCGATCCTGCCGATGCGCATTTTCTGGAACGTAGCGCGGTCATGCTCAGCAATCGCCTGCATATCAGCACTGGAATCGACACGCTCCAGCATGCCACCCCGGCGGGCGAGGCCCTGAAACTGGCGCAGATTGCGCGCCATCCCGATTATGTGGCGGCACTCATCAACGCATTGCGCGTCCTGCTCGGTTTTTCCATCATGGCCGGGTTATGCATCGCCAGCAACCAGCCTGCCTCGACGGCAGCGCTGTCCCAGGCAGCCCTCATCCTTACCCTTGCGTCCACCGCCACCGATACATCGCAATTCGGCATGGGGGCGATACTGGGCCTGTCCCTGGCGTTCATCGTCGCCAGTGTGATGAACTACTTCATTCTGCCCCATATTGCGGCATTCGGGGCGCTGGCGCTCGTCTTCCTGCCGCATACCGCCTTTGCGTGTCTCATGCTGATGAACCCGCGTATCAGCGCCATAGGATTCAATTACGGAGCGTTTTTCCCGATCATCCTCGGGCTCAGCAATCATCAGGATTACGACCCGCTGACGTTCATTTCGCGCAATGTTTTCTATCTGATCTCAGGCGTCATTGCCTTCGTCATTCTGGTTCTGCTTTTTCCGCCCACGCCCAAATCCAGGCGGCTTCGTCTTGCTGCCTCCATCGGGCAGGACCTCGAGGCCCAGTTCAAGGGTAATGGTCGCCCTGCGGGGGCCGAGCTTCTCAGCCTCAAATACGACCGGCTGGCCCAGCTTCTGAACTGGACGAAACGCATGGATCAGAAACGACCGGTCAATCGCCATGTGTTCAACCGGCTGGTCATGCTGGAAGATCTGGCGACCAGCTTTGCACGTGTGCGCCATTATCTGGATGAGGCAGAAGCCCGGCCCCGCCTGAGTGCGCTTTCTGCAGAGGCCCATCATCTGGTCAATACCGGCTCGTTCTCGACACTGACTCATGCGCTGCATGGCATCAGCACACGCTTTCTCGAAAGCGCGCGCCATGCGCAACCCGATGAAAGGGCGCTGGCGATCCTCTGTGCAGGCAGCCTTGAGGCCGTGCGTTCTACACTGAGCGACAACCGCTCTACCCTGCTCCATTTCGGACTGGGACGGGCACGATGGTAGGCATGGATACCATGCGTCGTTTGCCGGAAAAGCGACGGGGGACATACCGCCTGAGTCCATCACGCGTAGGAGGCTCCGCATGAGCGAGGTGATCGATCTCGAAGGGGTGCTCGTCTCGGCCTTCGTCGCCAATCTGTTTCTTGCCCTGCTCACACTTGCCCTTATTCGCTGGAGCTTCGGCAGGCTCAATCTGTGGCGTTTTTTCTGGAACCCGCCCCTTGCCCAGTTCGGCCTGCTTGTCTGTCTGCTGGGGCTCTACACATGGCTTTTGTGAGATGACCCGGCGGCGCCATTACCCTGCCCGCACTCTGCACCCGCCAACATCCCGCTCGGGTCTCGCGCGGTCGCCACAACGCCGGCCCTTGTGCCGTCGCTGCCGGGTATTCCTTGTCTGACTCAGTGAAAGAACCCTGCTCGTGCTCGCTCGCGCCTCACGCCTGATCCGATGGCTCATCACCCTGTCCATCCTTGTGGTTGCAGGGATCGTGATCGTGATCCTGTGGGATTACTATACGGCAGCGCCCTGGACCCGAAACGGTCAGGTGCGTGCCCAGGTGGCCAACATGGCGCCGCGTGTCTCAGGTGAAATTCTGGAGGTACGCGTGCATGACAATGAATTCGTCCGGCGTGGCGATGTGCTTTATGTCATAGACCCGTTCGACTTTCGCGTGCGCGTCGCTTCTGCCGAGGCGAATGTCGCCGAGCGCAAGGCGGACCTCGACTTTCGTACCTCGCAGTTCCAGAGACGACGGATCATTCCCGGGGGGGCGGTATCAGGCGAAGAGAAGCAGCAATACGCGGCCGCTGCGGCGCAGGCACGCGCGCAATACGACGCGGCGCAGGCTGCATTGCGTCAGGCGCGTATCGATCTGGAACGAACCGTCGTGCACAGCTCCATCGATGGTTACGTGACCAACCTGCTGATGCGCCCCGGCGATTTCGCGACAGCTGGACATGTGAACATCCAGATCATCGATTCATCGTCCTACTGGGTGGATGGGTATTTCGAGGAAACCAAAATCCATAATATCGAAATCGGCGATCCGGTTCGCATGGACCTCATGGGCGGACATCAACCCGTTTTCGGCCATGTCGAAAGCATTACACGCGGCATTTCCAGCATGAACGCATCGACGGCAACGCAGGGCCTGCCCTCGGTCGACCCTGTCTATACCTGGGTGCGTCTGGCCCAGCGTATTCCGGTACGCGTGCATATCGACAAGCTCCCACCCGATCTGCACCTTGCAGCAGGGATGACAGCCACGGTCACCATCGTGGCCGAGAACGGTCACAGGCGTCATATGTCGGCCAAGGACGCGCTTCATCATTTCGGCGACGATATGCGTCATGTTATTGGACACTGATAACCGACGCTCAGCGCAATCACCTGAAGCGGGCGGCTGTATCGGACAGCCGTATCGGGTCAAACCCGATACGGCCTGAGCTGGGAAACAGGCTGGCCCCATGAATACGATCGGAGCAGGACAATGACCTTGGGCAAACGGGCGCTGATCGTTGTCGATGTGCAGAATGACTTTCTGCCCGGAGGCGCGCTCGCCGTACCGCAGGGCGATCTAATCGTTCCGGCGATAAACGATCTCATGAAACAGGATTTCGCGGCGGTGATTGCGAGCCGTGACTGGCATCCCGCGCATCACTGCTCCTTCCTGCCCAATGGCGGCCTCTGGCCCGTTCACTGCGTTGCAGGCACCAAGGGGGCCGATTTCGCGCCCAGCCTCGATCAAAGCCGCCTGAGCCATATCGTGCATAAGGCATGGATCGACACCGCGATTCCTATTCCGCCTTTTTCGATAACGACCATGTCAGCTCGACCGGGCTCGACGCCCTGTTGCGTGGCCTGGGCATCGAGCGGATCACGCTTTGCGGTCTTGCTCTGGATTTCTGCGTTTCGGCTACCGCACGCGATGCGCGTCGCCTCGGCTTTGAGACAACCCTGATCGAGGCGGCTTGCCGGGGTATTGCACAGAACCCGTCACCCGCTCTCGATGAACTGCGCGGCGCAGGGGTGCATATCGAACCGCTCTGAGCTTTTCATGCGGTCGTGACGTTGTGAGCCGCTGTCGCGCGGTCTAGGCTTGCACCAATACCGATCGGTTTCACGCAAGTGAATGAAAAGGGAAGCCCGTAACGCCTGATCAGGCCAGTCTGGCGCTGCCCCCGCAACTGTAAGCGGTAGGTCATGTTTCGTGATGGCCCGGATCATCTGACCCGTGCAATCGCCACTGTCCCTGACAGGATGGGAAGGCAGAACCATGACCCCCGATCCGCGAGCCAGGAGACCTGCCATCGGTCTGGATCTATCTGTTTCGGTCGGGGATGGCCGGAAAAGCCGGATATTGCGCGATGCACAGAATTGTCCTTCTTCCTCGGCCAACCGAGCCCCGACGCGTTTTTATCGGCGCCCGGACCGCGTTCCGCCTGCCCGCTCAAACCAGTCGATGCAGAACAGGACGCGACGCAGGTACGCATGATTTCCGTCCGGGGTCGGATGTGGCGTCTTGTCGCGCTTGCAGGCTATGAGGGCATCCCCTTCTGTCTCATGGCGCAAGACGCTCATACGCCTGAGTTTCCTGATTCATCGCTGGCTTGGCGTGTCGCTGGGCCTCATGATGCTCGTCTGGTGCCTTTCGGGCATCGTCATGCTCTACAAACCATGGCCCCAGCCTGACGCACGGCGCGCCCTCATGGCGCATGACATGCTTCGGTTCGATCACCCCCCCTGTGGTGCCGCATATGGACGGCCGGTTCCGCGCCATGCGGCTTGTCATGGTCGGAACAGTGCCGGTGCTACAGATTTTCCCCACCCACGGACCGGCACTCGCCTACGAACTCCGAAGTGGTGCACTTCTTGCGCACGCGCATGAGGACGCCTCCCATCGTCTCCTCCCCCTCGCCGTGCGCGCACAAGTCGCGGGAACCTATGTCGATCCGGAAGGCAAGGCTGGTGCAGGCGTGTTTCGTGGTGTGCGGCAGAACGATCAATGGATACTGGACACGAAAGGGCGTGAAGCCGGTTTCGACCGCTTCGATTTCGACGATGAGGCAAGGAGCATCGTCTATCTTACTGCCGATACGGGCGATATCGTTCAGGTCACGACACGACAGACACGTTTATGGGCGTGGCTCGGCCCTATTCCACACTGGCTTTATCCTGCGCTTTTGCGTGCGCATCCAGCGCTCTGGGCCGATGTCGTCATGCTGGTCTCAGGCGCAGGTATCCTCCTGACAGGGCTCGGCCTCTGGATCGGTCTGCGCCGGTTAAGGAACGGTCGTCGTCTCACGCCCTATCGCGGCGTCCATGCCGTGCATCATGTTCTTGGGATGATATGCGGCTTGTTCCTGCTCTCATGGGTCGTTACCGGATTTCTCACCATGACCCCCGGCGGCCTCATGGCCCCCCCGCGCGGCCCCAGAATGGATGGATCGCCTTACCGGCACCGTACCGCTCTCGGCACTCAGCCCGGCCCTGACACTGCTACGCACGCATCCTGGAGCATACCGGGAAATCCGTGTGCTGCCTCTTGCCGACCATGGGTTTGTGTATGCGCTGGACAAAGCAGGCAAGGCGATCCGCCTGGACGACCAGCTGCTGCCCGCACCTCTGAACCTGACCGCGCTCGACAACGCTGCCCGTCTGACTGGCGTGCATGGCAAAATCGTACGGCTCGATCATGACGATTCCTACTATTTCTCCACGCGCCATACATCGCGTCTTTTCCCGGTCTATCGGGCCACAGGAGAGGACAGGGCGAGACTCTATCTCGATGGCACAAGCGGCGCCGCGATTTTTCAAGTCGATGCCTCGGCAAAGGAACTGCGCTGGATCGTCTATGGTCCTCACGATCTCGACTTCGCGAATTGGCTACGCTACCCGGCCGGACGGCTTTTCGTCATCGTTCCGTTGCTCGCCGGCATGGCCGGGCTCTGTCTTTCCGGTCTGTGTCTCGGGGTGCAGCGCATTCTGTTTATCCGCCGCAGGAGGCAAACGGCAGCTTCGCGCAAATCACACAACCAGAGCGCGACAGGAAAAGACAGTCAGGTTACAAGAGCACAATGAACACGCCTCCCTCCGCACAGACACTTCCCCTGGGCATTTTATGCGGCGCTGGCGCCGGGGCTTTATGGGGGCTCGTTTTTTCTGGCACCCGAACTTGTACGGGATTTTACCCCGCTTGATCTCGCTGCTGGCCGCTACCTTGCCTACGGCACGATCGCTCTGGCCCTGTTCGGCCGGCGCCTGCCCGCTGCATGTCGCGCTCTGGGCCGTCGTGACTGGCGTGTCCTGTTCTGGCTCGCCTTCTTCGGCAACAGTTTCTATTACGTGATGCTCTCCATGGCTGTGCAGAATGGCGGCAGTGCCCTCACCTCACTCGTGATCGGATTCATGCCCGTTGCCGTCACGATTATCGGCAGCCGTGACCGGGATGCGCCGCCCCTTCGCAAACTCGCCCCCTCGCTGTTCTTCTGTATGCTCGGCGCATTCTGCATAGGCTTTCAGGCCTTGTTCCAGACTGCCCCGACACAGGGCAGTGCGTCCGGCCATACGGCGTTTATCGGGCTGCTCTGCGCCTGCGCGGCTTTGGCATCCTGGACAGGATTTGCCGTGGGCAACAGCCGCGCCCTTGGGCGTTTACATGACGTATCGGCGCATGAATGGAATCTTCTGACCGGGCTGATGACCGGGGCGCAGGCCCTGTGCCTTTTACCGGTTGCGCGGCTTGTCGACCCGGTCGTGCATGACACTCATGCGTGGACAAAATTCTGGGTCGTTTCGATCGGCGTCGCGGTGATTGCTTCTGTCTGTGGCAATGCCCTGTGGAACCGCATGAGCCGCCTTTTACCCCTGACGCTCACAGGACAGATGATTCTGTTCGAAACCCTGTTTGCCCTGCTCTACGGCTTTCTATGGGACTGGCGCGCACCGCGTGTTCTCGAAATCGCGTCTTTTGGTTTTATCGTTGCGAGCGTGCTGTGCTGCGTCGCTGCGCATCGTCGCCCGGTTATCGACACGATCGACACAGTAGTGGAATAAATTCCGCGCTAACCCACCGAAACGGCTCAGGCAAACTGGGTCAAAGCTTCTCGAACGCGCTGTTCGTTCAGCGGCTTGGGCAGGACCATGGCCCGCGCGGGTATCGTTGCCAGCTGGGGAATGCCCCTCCCGCTGGTCACGATTATTTCGATGGGGGGGCCAACGGTCACGGACAAGTGCGGCAAGGCGCAACCCGTCCATGCTTCCGGGCATATCGACATCGGCCAGAACGATACGGATATCAAGACGACTTTGCAGAACATCCAGCGCCTGATCGGCATCGGAAGCTTCGGCAACCGCGTATCCTGCCTCCTCGACAAGATCCATCAGGCACATACGCTGCAGGGGCTCGTCCTCGACCACAAGGACCGTGGGCAACTGCGACGAAGCACGTGCGATCGGTTCAGCCATCATGTCCTCATGATCTTTTCTAGATCGGCCCGGAAACTGGCCGACAGACCTTCAGGCTCATAGCGCAGCACAACCCCGCCCGTTCCAATCAGACCGAACGATATTAACCGCGATCCGAACCCGCCACGTATCGGAGGCGTCGTTATCGGGCCATTGCGTTCCGTCCAGTGCAAAACCAGTTCATGTGTCGGACCTTGATCGTCGATTTCCCAGCAGATTCTGACCTCACCGTCAGGAGCCGAGAGCGCCCCGTGCTTGCAGGCATTGGTTGTCATTTCATGGATCAGAAGCGCCGTGGACATAGCCGCTCTCGACCCGAGGCGAATGACAGGACCGCTCAGGCGGCAGCGATCGATCACGCTGGCATCGCCCAGAATATTGCCGACGAGATCGCCCAGATGTGCAGCACGCTGGTTGTCGGCATGCAGCAGATCATGCGCCCGACCGAGCGATTGCAGGCGTTCGTAAAACCTGTTTGCCTCATCCTTTGACAGCGCATCGCGCACTGTCATGCGCGCCACCGCCTGCACCATGGCAAGCGTGTTGCGCAGACGATGGGCGATCTCGCCATTGATAACCGCCTGAAAATCATCTGCCCGTCTTCTGGCAATCGCGACTTCAAGTCTGTCTGCCGCGTTGTGGAGCCAGTGGATTTCCTCGTCTGTCCAGACATGCGGCGTGGAAAAGTGAACAAGCATGAGGGCGACGTTGCGCCCGTCATCCCTCACCGGAATATTGATCACACCGCGCGCCTTCAGCGCGAGCCACCCCGCACTGTCTCCCGCAGTTCGCGGATCGGTAAGGATATCGGTAATGACGAGCGCCTCACCCGCCAGCAGGGTTTCGCGAAGCCTGCCGTAATCGTCAAAACGATAGAGCCCCTGAATGGGCGGCATGTCACCAAGCGCCCAGCCTTCGGCGACGCGCAGTGTTTCGATATCGTGATCGAGCTCACCATACGTCGCCCGGTCGGCACCGAAGGCCTCGCCGATCACGGCCATCGACCTTGAGATCATGGTGGCAATATCGCGCTCGTCACGCAGCACGTCGCCCAACGCCACCAGTCCGCTCTGGCGCTTTTCTGCCGTGATGCGCGCCGTGACCTCACGAAAAGTCGCGGAAAACATATCGGCGCCGACAGGATAAAACGGTCCCTCATACCAGCGATCCAGCGCACGAACGCTCTGCGTGAAGGATACGGGCCGGCTTTCCTCCACCGCCTGTCTTGCGAGATCGATCCAGTAAGGCTCCAGATCGAGAAATACCTCGTGACAGCTTCGCCCGATGACCTCCGACACCTCTATGCCAACATGCGAGGCCCAGGCCGGATTGACCTCCCGGTAATGCCAGCCCCTGACGATCCCCTGCTCGTCGCGCTCGATTTCGGCAAGGAAAAAGGCCTCGTTCATGCTTTCGAACAGACTACGCCAGTGCATTCTGGCCGTGTCATGCGCCAGACTCTGGCGTCGCAGCTCCAGCAGATCGACGACGAGCCGTGCCAGTTTTTCAAGGGTCAGACGCTGAGCCGGCGCAAGGCCTCCGGGGCGTGGCGCGGGGTCGAATACGGCCAGAGCGCCGATGGTGCCGAACGGCGTGCGTAACGGCACGCCCGCGTAGAAACGCAGCTTCGGGTCTTCGAGTACGAGCGGATTATGGGCTGTGCGCGGGTCGTTGGCGAGATCGTCAATCTCGATAATCCGGTCCTCATTCACCACCATCATGCAAATGGCATTGTCGAGATCGGTCTGACACAGGGCAATGCCCTTGCGCGCCTTGAACCACTGCCTGTCCCGGTCGATCAGGCTGACCACGCCCGATTGTGTTTCGCAGGTCTGGCTTGCAAGGGCGACGAGATCGTCATAGCCGCGTTCTGGCGGCGTATCGAGAATGTCATAGGCCCGCAGCCCATGAGACGTCGTTGTGCTATCGGTCTTATCGTGATCCATGCAGCCTCCGGCGCGAAACGCGCAACGCGACGCTCCGGCTTTTCATGTCCTGCTCCTACGATGAATTCTTTCGTTACAAAAGCCCAATAAAACGCACCCTCATACAGCTGTCAGCGCGGGTATTGACGAACCGCACCGAAAGGCGCGCAGAAAACGTTACTATGCGTTAATTCTATCGCGCCCAGCTTTCTTGGCTTCGTAGAGCAGCATGTCAGCCCTGCGCATGAGCGTCTTCACCGTATCGCCCCTCTCGCATCGTGCGAGTCCTGCGCTGAAAGTAACGATTTTTGACGGAGGCGACAAATCCCAGTCGGCTTTTCCGTGAAAGGCCTCACGCAGCAATTCGAGCCGCCTCCGGGCCAGATCAAGCGTTTTTGCAGGCAGCAGAATGGCAAATTCCTCTCCTCCTATGCGCGCGACCATATCGGCGGGGTGAACACCGCTCTTCAGAAGCTGACCGACTTCCCTGAGCACCCGATCGCCCACTTCGTGGGAGTGCGTGTCGTTGATCGCCTTGAAATGATCGATATCCACAATCGCCAGACAGAAAGCCGGGCCACCCTCTTCCATCCCCGCAAGCATCGTCTCGACCGCCTCGTCGAACGCCCTGCGATTATAGACGCCTGTCAGGGCATCTTCACGCGCCTGGCGGGCTGTCAGCTCCATCTGGATCCTGAGACGCGCCAGCAAGGCGTCTTTTTCGACATCGGCCAGTTCAAGCCTGCGCGCCTGTGCCTGCAGGTCTTCGGTTCGGCTGCTGATAATGCGCGACAGCTTGCGGGCTTCGATACGATAGCGCCAGACGATCGCCACATAGGACAACCCGATCAGCACGACCAGCGCGAGACCACCCAGCACCCAGAACTGTCGCCTCTGCCACCATCTGGGATCGATCACGAAGTCGACCAGCTTGGAAGGTTCTGGCCAGACCTGCCCCGGATGAGCCGCCGACGTCTCAAGCGTATAACGCCCCGGTGGCAGGGCTGTCAGTTCGAGCGTGCGCGACCGACCTTCTGTCGTCCATTCAGTCCCTGCCCCGCGTATGGTGGTACGAAAAAGGATTTCCGCCGGGGCGATATAACTGGGCGCGGTATAATGCACGGTAAGGTTGTGCCGTGACGGCACATGCAGGACGGCCCCGTTGCGATAATCGTGGATTTCACGCCCATCCAGCGCGATGCCGTCGAGTGCCACGGGCAGAGACGGCGGCTTGACCAGAAAATTGTCGAAGGTTGCAGGGTCGGTCCGTGCAATGCCGATCGCGGTGGCAACCCAGAGCGACCCGTCGGCGCGTAACGCAATACTGGGCTGCGCACTACCGCTGGCCTGGCTGCTGCTCAGCCCGTTCGTCTCATCGAGCTGGATCAGGGAAAGCGTGTGTTTTCTGCCATCGGCTGCTGCCTCAAGATCGTCCAGCGACATCCTGAACAGACCGCGATTGCTTGTTGCCCAGACATAGCCCCGGTGATCTTCAATGAGAGAAAATATGGAATCGACAGGCAGACCTGCATTTCGGCCAACATGAGCGATTCTGCCTTTGCGGTAACGATACAGACCACGATCCGAGGTAAACCACATATCGCCTGCCACTGGCAGAAATCCGAAGATCGTATGGGCCCCGTCGAGACCGCTGAAACGGTAGATACGCGTCGCCCCGTCATGAATGGTTCTCAATCCATCAAGCGTCCCGACCCAGAGCGTTCCCTCTGTCTCGACAAGCGCGGTAATCAGCCCGGGTGGTGTATTACGCGCCGGATAACGGGTAACTCGTCCCTCCTGGTCGAGCCTGTACAGGCCATGCTGCGTGCCGATGACAATATGCCCGTCCTGGCTGATCGCCAGTGCCCGGACATTACCAGCCGGCAGACCGTTGCTGGTATCGAGATGACTGATCGTACCATCGGGAAGCAGCCCGAAGAGACCATCGGCGTAAGTGCCGAACCATGAGGTCCCATCTGGCGCCTGAACGCTGGACAATATTTCCGGCTGATGACCCGACCGGGTTGGGAGATATTCGGTTTCCGGCGGCTCATCGCCTTTCAGATGAGAGAGGCCACCATCCGTACCGATCCAGAGCGTTTTGTCACGATCTTCCATAACTGTGCGTACGAAATCACCTGCAAGGCCATTATTGCGCCGCAGCGTACTGAAAGGCGTTTCCTGAAGCCGGAAGAGCCCGGCATTCGTCCCCACCCAGATCGATCCCTCCCGATCTTCCGCGAGAGCAAGAATACGCCCACCGGTCGGATCGAGCGTGTCCGGCATTTCCTCAATGCGCTCGCCACTGATGCGGATCAGACCGTGATCTTCCGTACCGACCCACAAGGCACCGTGATGATCCTGCAGCAGCGCCGTCACACGGCCTTCATCGCGCAGATCGTAGGCGAGCCTGGGTTTGCGGTCGGCGATGGAATAGACGCGGCTGTCGGAAACAACCCAGAATGTCCCGTCCGGGGCACGATACGGCCATGAAAGCCCGTGTGGGAGATTCCATGCGGCTGGCGGCGCGTGAACATGGCCATGAGCCTCGCGAATCAGGATACCGCTATAGGTGCCAACCCAGAGCGCATCGGATTCATCGAACGCCATATTGCGATAGATGGTCGATAAAGGGTGGTTCGGCCCGGCTGCGGTGTAATGGAAGGCCCCAGAACGGGACATCGTTCCCAGACCGTGATTTTCATAAAGCAGCGAGACATCGCCATGTCTGTCGATTTTCATCGACTGGATCAGGGCTGAAGGTGCCTCGGCATTATGGGCCCAGAAATGCCAGCTCCCGTCATGATCGTGCCGGCCGATATCGCCTCGGGCATCGCTGAACCACATATCCCCGGCAGAATCCGTAACCAGAGCGCCAATACCGTTATCAAGCAGGGCCGGGTCACTGCCACGGTTCTGCACATGAAAATCGAGCCCGTCATACGAGACCAGCCCCTCCCATGTCGCGAACCACATGCGACCGTCCGGCCCCTGGGTGATGTCGCGTATGGAGTTCTGAGGCAGACCGTCCTGCGTCGTCCAATGCCTGATCGCGTAATTGGCCAGAGGCGACAACGCATCGGCTTTGGACGCCATGGCAACGGTTGGCGTCATAACCAGAGCGAACAAGGCGCACAGCGTCGCTGCGCGGGAAAACAGATGCTTTTTTGCATCGTCATCAAGTCTGTAGAAGCTGAAGCGCTCTGGCGCGGTCATGCTCTCAACCCTTGCCATACTGCGCTTTCCATCTGCCATTTTTGTATCGTGGTGGCACAGGCAAACGGATGACGTGCAATATCGCATTCATCCGCCGCGTTGGGCAGTGACCCGACCAAGGCAGAAGCCCAGAATTCATAATTCCACATTTTAGACAGGAAAAGTGACGATTTCGATACGACCGCAGGTTAAATCGGCGGGAGGGTTCAACCTGTTGGTTCAACCTGTTCGTTCAACCTGTTACAGCCGTTGACGCATACTGCTCGCTGCACAGGAAACAACAGAAAGCCGCTGACCTGCCGCGTTCGGAACCCAGCAGTAACGCACCAGTATTCGCACCATCAAACGGCTGAGAAATCGTATCAGCAGTTTATGATTTAATCCATTCGCGCGTTGAAATCCTATAAAAGGAAGTGGTCTGACCGGATGCCTATTCCCACCTATCAAGAATTAATGCTCCCCGTTCTGCGCCTCGCTGCGACGGGCGAGCGACGTGTGGCTGAGGCAGCTGAACATATTGCCGATGAGCTCGGTCTGAGCGCTGACGAACGTGAGGACCTGCTCCCGAGCGGTGGACAGCGTTTGCTCCACAACCGCATTCACTGGGCAAAATTCTATATGACGAAGGCGGGGCTGATCGCCTCACCCAAACGCGGGCGGTTCGTGGCGACCGAGGCTGGAAAAACCCTGCTGAACACCAACCCGACACAGCTCGGTGTCGATGAACTGAAAAGTTATCAGAGCTTCAACAGCTTCTACAGAGCACAAACGCCGACTGAAAATGAGAACATGAAAGCGGCGCCCCCTCCAGTAGAGTCTCCCCAAGCCTCGGAAACCGCCACACCGGAAGAGCAGGTTGAGGCCGCCTATCAGGCCATGCAATCGGCCCTGCGTGCAGAATTGCTGGAACGCATCGTTCAGAACAGCCCTGCGTTTTTCGAACACCTGATTGTCGATCTGCTTATTGCCATGGGCTATGGCGGCTCGCAAAGGAGCGCTGCCACGCAGCTTGGTCGTTCGGGCGATGGCGGTGTGAACGGTGTCATCAACGAAGACAAGCTGGGTCTTGACCGGGTTTATGTTCAGGCCAAGCGCTATGCCGATGCCACAATCGGTCGACCCGATGTTCAGGCTTTTGTCGGCAGTCTGGTGGGACATGGGGCTACCAAGGGTGTGTTCGTCACGACCTCGAACTTCAGCACGCAGGCACGCGATTACGTCAGGCATCTGACACAGCGCGTCATTCTGATCGACGGCGACCGGCTTACCGAATTGATGATCGAATATGGTGTTGGCGTGCGCATCAGCCGCGCGATTGAATTCAAGCGACTGGATGAGGATTTCTTCACCGAGGAATGACCCGGCAAGGAGATTTCCGACGCCTGCTCGTATCGCAAACGCGCCACGCAGTTGCTCAGCACAATGCTGATAGGCCCGGCTGGAAAGACCCGGCCATCATGACTTTTAGGAATTTCTCGGAAGACTGGCGCGCCCTGCTGGATTCGAACCAGCGACCCACAGCTTAGAAGGCTGTTGCTCTATCCAACTGAGCTAAGGGCGCGTATCGCCATACCCTTGGTGGTGGTGGTCGGGGCGCCCGGACTCGAACCGGGGGGCCTCTTGTACCCAAAACAAGCGCGCTACCAGGCTGCGCCACGCCCCGAACGCGCGGACCCTACCGCAAGTCGCGATAGGGTGAAAGATGCGTCTTTGAAAAAACTGAAGAATTATCCTAGGTTACGGGCCAGAGGCGGCACGAAGAGCGGTGCAGTGTCCCACGGGAAGAGCACCCAGGTATCCTGTGCCACTTCCATGACATACTGATCCGTATGGGGCTTGCCATTGGGCTTCGCGTAAAGGCAGGCAAAATGCGCCTTCGGCAGCACGTCACGCACCACCTTGGCCGTCTCGCCGGAATCGACCAGATCGTCGATCACCAGAAAGCCTTCGCCATCGCCAGCCGCAACCGGGGCTTTGACCACTTGCGGCACTCTCTGGTCCTGTGCGCTTTCGCCCGCGTAGCTGATAACCGAAATCGATTCGACAAGACGACAATCCAGCTCGCGGGCGATGATGGCTGCCGGAATGAGCCCGCCGCGCGTCACGGCAACGATCCCCTTGAATTCACCGCGTGCCATCAGGGCCGAAGCAAGGGTACGGGCATCGCGATGCAACTGGTCCCAGGTGACGGTTGCGTAGTTGGTAGCCATCAGAACAGTTTTCCTCCATCCGGCACCCGGTGATCCGGGCAGATCAGGACCAGATCGCCCGAGCGATCCGGCATGCCAAGTGCCAGCACTTGATTAGCGGTAGTAGTATGCAGTCGGGGATTAACCACAGCACAAACTTGCCTGCCAACCAGCTGAGTGACCTTGTAACGCTTTGCCAGCGCCATTGTGGCTCTCCTGACACCCAGATGTGCGCCGAAATCGATCCAGAGAAGCGTCTTGTCGCCCTCTTCCTGCGCTGAGGCGATCGTCCCTACGCGTATATCGGGCTGGCTGGAGCCGATCGCGCCCTCTGGGCCAGACGAGTCGGAGGTCAGATCTGGATGTGCATTCATCGTCGAAAAACTGCCTGTATGCTTCGCGAAATGCAATCGGCCACGCAGGCGCGGCGGCGTCCGGCATCTGCATGCCCCGATATACCGGAGGGGCGTCGCAAAAGAACGGCCTTGGGGGCCTCCTGAAACGTCGTGCCGCACCCAAGGCGTCTGCTTTGCGCTGTAGCGCCTGACCGCGCTCATGCCGGTTGCCAGAGGGGTTTTGCGACGTCACAGGCTCACATACCCATGGCATTGGTTCCATGGCTCTCGTCGCTGGTCCTGTCTCGCGGGCTCTGCTTATAGTGGCCACGCCATGCCAGAACCTCAAAATACCTCCCCTAGTCCCGACACGCCTTCCGAAGCGCTACGCGACATCGCCGGACTGCGTCCCTTCCTTGCCGGGCGCACGCTATCCGCCCTCTCCTCTCAGGTTCTTGCTGTTGCCGTTGCATGGCAGACCTACGCCCTGACACATAGCGTCACGGCGCTCGGTCTCATCGGGCTGGCGCAGTTCCTGCCCATGCTCGTCCTCGTCTTTATCTCGGGCCATGTCGCGGATCGCTACAACCGCAAACGCATCGTGCAGATCTGTCAGGCAGTCGAGATCTGCGGGGCGCTTCTCATGGCCTTCGCCACCATGACGGGTCAGCTCGCGCCCTGGACGCTTTATGTGCTCGTTGCCTGTTTCGGAGCCCTGCGTTCTTTCGAAGGCCCTTGCCAGCAGACATTTCTGCCCTCCATCGCAACCCCTGCCCAGTTCCCGCGCGCCGCAGCACTCTCGGCCTCGCTGTTCCAGACAGCCTCGATCATCGGTCCGTCTCTCGGCGGGCTGCTTTACGGTCTGGGGGCTGATTTCTGCTACCTGACCTGCGCTGTGGGTTTTGCCATTGCGTTCGTTTCGACTTCACTGCTCAAGCTCAAGCCCTATTCAGGCAGCCGCTCGCCCATGAGCCTCGAATCGCTCTTTGGCGGTATCGCGTTTCTGCGTCGTCGTCGCGATCTTCTGGGCGCAATTTCGCTCGATCTTTTTGCTGTGCTGCTCGGCGGGGCCACAGCCATGCTGCCTGTCTATGCCGATGATATTCTGCATCTCGGGCCGATAGGGCTCGGCATCCTGCGCGCCTCACCCGCCATCGGCGCCTTGCTGGGGTCGCTTTTTCTGGCGCGCTATCCGCTCAAATCCCATGCCGGGCCGATCATGTTCGCATCGGTGGGTGTTTTCGGCATTGCGACCATCGTGTTCGGTCTGTCGCACTCCCTCACCCTCTCCGTGCTCTCTCTGGCTGTTCTGGGGGCAGCAGACGTGGTGAGCGTGGTGGTACGCGGTGCGCTGACGCAGCTGGCCACGCCTGATGGCATGCGCGGCCGTGTATCGGCTGTGAACATGCTGTTCATCGGGTCGAGCAATCAGCTGGGTGAGTTCGAGAGCGGCATGCTGGCAACGGCTATCGGCACGGAGGCCGCCGTAGTGATGGGCGGGATCGGCACGCTCATTGTCGCCGGGCTCTGGATCAGGATGTTCCCGCGCCTGTGGACGCTGGATCGCCTCGATACGATCAGGCCGGATGGTGAATGATTTTCAAGGGAAAATGCCTGGCTCCCGAAGTAGGACTCGAACCTACGACCCAGCGATTAACAGTCGCTTGCTCTACCAACTGAGCTATTCGGGACCGGCGAGGCACTATCTAGCGAAAGCTTTTCCTGGGGTAAACCCCCCTTTGTCATTTTTTTTGCATATGGAGTTTTTCTTCTCATGGCAGCGCCTTCCCGACGTCTTCTACTCATGGGTGCAGGGGGCATTCTTCTCGCTACAGCCCTGCAAACGCGCCATATTTTTCACCATCGCAAACAGATTGCGACAGACGGAAAGAAGCGTCGCGTCCGCCTTGCCTGGCCCGAGCCCGATTACGATCCGCTTTTGTGGCTATGCCAGCAGGGTATTTTCGGCCGGTACGATCTTGAGGTGGAAATCATCGAGGCAGGCGGCGGCAACAGCGCCATCGATGCCGTGCTCAACGGGCGGGCCGATGCGGCTCTTGCGCCCCTGCTCGACTGGCTTCCAACCCTTTATCAGGATGACGCCGACGAACTGCCTGCGAAACTGACATGCGGCATAAGGGGGGGGAGTTATCGCCTTCTGGTGCGCCGCGACCTGCATCTGCACAAGGTCGCCGATCTTGCGGGCAAGAAAATAGGCGTGGTGAGCCTTGAGGGCGCCGACAGACGATTCGTCAGTATCCAGCTCAGACGGCGCGGATTGCACCCCACCGATTCGGTTCACTGGGTCGCCATTCCCGCAGATGACATGGGCGACGCGCTTCGTGCCGGTGAACTGGACGCGGTTGCCGTACACGACCCGATGGGCTGGCGTATTCTACAGCAGACGAAGGGCATCAGCTGGAACATGCTCGACAGCATGACCGGGGCAGAGCGCGAGCGCATCGATCTGACGCTCGGCATCGCGACCAAAGCACTCGCCCGCGATCCGGGGCTTGCCGCCGCGTTAACAGCCGCCCTGAACGATGCGCAGCACGAATTTCCTGCGCATCGCGACGAACTTGCGCAGCTCTGGCTCAAGGATGGCGAAGCGCCAGATGACGCCAAAGGTATGCTGGACCGCGAGATTGCGAGCCATCCGGTCACGAATCACGCCCTGCGTGTTCAGGTCGAGCAATATGTCGATGAACTCAAGCTGCTCGGCCTGATGCAGGATGCCGATAACGCAACGGATATTGCCCATCGAATCTGCCTGAGCGTGTGAGCGCTCCGGCCCTGGGGCAAGTCAGGGAGTGTCGATGATAGCCGGGTGACGAAGCACGCCCGCACCCGACAGGCCTATCGCCCGATCAGCCCCGTTCGATGGCCTCCCGGCCGGCTGTCGCAAGCTGGTCGACACGCTCGTTATTCACGTCGCCGCTATGCCCTTTGACCCAGAGCCAGGTTACCTTGTGGCGCTTTTCAGCCGCGAGAATACGCTGCCAGAGATCGAGATTCTTGACCGGATCACCTGCCGCATTACGCCAGTTCCGTCTGACCCACCCCGTGTGCCAGCGCGTAATGCCGTTGCGCAGATATTCGCTATCGGTGTGAAGCGTGACATGACAGGGGCGCTTGAGTGCCTCAAGCGCTTCCGCGGCGGCGGTCAGCTCCATGCGGTTATTGGTCGTCTCGGGCTCCCCGCCCGATAACTCGCGCTCGTGCCCCATGGAGCACAAGAGCACGCCCCACCCCCCCCGGACCGGGGTTGGGTCTGCATCCGCCATCGGTCCAGATCT
>CAJQZM010000161.1:0-33148 GCA_907164665.1 Colias nastes | reverse complement strand
GTGGTAGTCACCTCAACAGCCGTCAGGAAGGACAACCCCGAGGTTGTAGCCGCCCGCTCAAGGCTGATCCCTGTCGTGCGCCGCGCCGAAATGCTGGCCGAGCTCATGCGCCTGCGCTGGGCCGTGGCCATTGGCGGCACGCATGGCAAGACCACCACAACAAGCCTCGTGGCCTGTGTTCTGGAACAGGCCAAATTGGACCCGACCGTAATCAATGGCGGAATTATCGAGGCTTATGGCACCAATACGCGCATGGGCTCGGGCGACTGGATGGTGGTCGAGGCGGATGAGAGCGACGGCTCTTTCCTGCGTCTGCCTGCCGTGATTGCCGTCGTCACCAATATGGACCCGGAGCATCTGGACCACTGGGGCACGGCAGAGGCCATGCAGGCGGCTTACGACCAGTTCGTGTCCAATATTCCATTTTACGGTTTTGCTGTGCTGTGCATCGATCATCCTGCTGTGCAGCAGATGATTCCCCGCCTGTCCGATCATCGCATCGTGACCTATGGCTTCAGCCCCCAGGCCGATATACGCGCCGACAAGCTCATTACCGATCGTCTGGGTGCGACCTTCGAGGTGGTGATTACCAGCCGCACGCAAAAAACCACCCGTCGTGCCGGGCCGTTCCGCCTGCCCATGCTGGGCCAGCATAACGTGCTCAACGCCCTGGCCGCCATCGCTGTGGCAAGCGAGATGGATATCAGTGACGAGACCATCCGCCTGGCTCTGGCCGGTTTCCGTGGCGTCAAACGCCGCTTCACACGTTGCGGCGATTTCAACGGCATTACGGTGATCGACGATTACGGCCATCATCCTGTCGAGATCGCGGCCGTATTGCGCGCTGCCCGTCAGGCCGGTGCTCGCGATGTCATCGCCGTGGTTCAGCCCCATCGCTATTCGCGTCTGGAAGCACTGTTCAGCGATTTCTGCACCTGCATGAACGATGCGGGCACAGTGATCGTGACCGATGTCTACGCCGCAGGTGAAGCCCCGATCGAAGGCGTAAGCCGCGATTCGCTGATCGAGGGTCTACGCGCAAGCGGGCATCGTTCCGTCGTGCCGCTCCCGGGACCGGAGCATCTGGCAGAGATGATCAATGCCATCGCCAAGCCAGGCGATTTCGTTGTCTGTCTCGGCGCCGGCACGATCACCAACTGGGCGCATGCCCTGCCCGGTCAGCTCGCAGCCCTGAACGGCAAGACATTATGAGCTCTGCACTGCACCAGCTTGCGCCGCGTGGCAGACTGAGTTTCGACGCCCCGCTTGGCCCGCGTGCGTGGTTTCGCACCGGAGGCAATGCAGAAGCGCTGTTCGTGCCCAAAGACGCGCAGGATCTGGCCGAGACTCTTGCGGCGCTGCCGGAAGGCACGCCTGTCACCATGCTCGGGGCCTGCTCGAACGTCATCATACGCGATGGCGGTATCGATGGACTGGTTGTGCGTCTGGCGGGTGGCTTTGCCGATATTACCGTCGAGCCGGATGGGCTGATTGCAGGTGCAGCGGCGCTCGACATGATCGTTGCCGAGCAGGCAGCCGCTGCCGGGCTGGCCGGGCTCGAATTTCTTGCCGGCATTCCCGGCTCCATCGGGGGGGCCGTGGTGATGAATGCCGGCGCCTATGGCTCCGACATCAAGGCCGTGCTCGACTGGGCCGAAATCCTGCTGCCGGGGGGCACGATCGCGCGCCTCGCCAACAGCGATCTTGCTTTCAGCTATCGTCACGCCAGCCTGCCACCGGGCGCGATCGTTCTGCGTGCGCGCCTTCGTGCTCAACCCGGCAACGCCGATGCGATCCGTGCGCACATCACCGAAATCAAGGCCGCGCGTGAGGCCTCGCAACCCGTCAAGGCACGCACAGGCGGGTCGACCTTCCGCAATCCGGACGGGCACAAGGCATGGCAACTGATCGATGAAGCCGGTTGCCGTGGCCTGACGAAGGGCGGGGCTCAGGTGAGCGAGAAGCACTGCAATTTTCTGCTCAATCTCGGCACGGCGACCAGCAGCGATCTTGAAGCACTCGGCGATGAAGTGCGCGATCGTGTCCTTGCCCATAGCGGCGTTGCGCTGCACTGGGAAATCAAGCGTATCGGAAAACGACCCGGCAACCGACCTGTAGGGGAACACTCATGAGCCTGAAAATTGCCGTTCTGCAGGGTGGAATCTCAAGCGAGCGTCCAGTCAGCCTGCGTAGTGGCGCAGGCGTGGCACAGGCCCTGATCGAAGCCGGACATGACGTGGTCAGCGTCGATGCAGGTGCCGATCTGGTGGAGACGATTCAGGCCCTGCGCAAGGCAGCACCCGATGTCGTGTTCAACGCCCTGCACGGACCGCTGGGCGAGGATGGCGCCATTCAGGGCGTGCTTGAGTGGCTCGGTCTGCCCTATACCCATTCCTCCATACGTGCCTCGTCCCTCGCCATGGACAAGGAGGCATCACGCAGGGTGTTTGCCGCCGCAGGGCTGCCCGTCGCCGCAGGGCGCGTGGTCACGATGGAAGAACTCGCCGCCGGCGATCCCCTCCCGACCCCCTATGTGGTCAAGCCGATAGCCGAGGGCTCGTCATTCGGTGTGGAAATCGTGCGTAGCGGCAGCAACAGACGACAGTCCATTGCCGCCAGCTGGGCTTATGGCAACGAGGCACTTGTCGAGGAATATATTCCCGGTCGCGAGCTGACCGTTGCCGTGCTCGGCGATCGTGCGCTCACGGTGACCGACATCGTTGCCGCTTCCCCCACCGGCGATTTCTACGATTTCGACGCCAAATATGCGCCGGGTGGCTCGGTTCATCATGTGCCTGCACAGGTGCCCGAGGCGATTTTCGAGCAGGCTCTGCGCTGCGCCGAAGCCGCGCATCGTGCGCTCGGCTGCTCCGGGGCATCGCGTTCCGACTTTCGCTATGACGAGGAAACGGGGCGATTGATCCTGCTGGAGGTCAACACCCAGCCCGGCATGACGGCCACGTCGCTTTTGCCTGAGCAGGCAGCCTATTGCGGGATCGGCTATCCCGAACTCTGCGATTGGCTCGTGCGCGACGCACTGGCCCAGCGCGGTCGACGCGCTGCATGAAAAACAGGCGACCGGACACTTCCTATCGCGGCCCTGTGCAGCAGGACAGACCGGCCAGACTGGTCCTGTTCATGCGGCGGCACAAGCGCGGCGTACGTGTGCTTCTGGTTTTCCTGTTTCTGCTCGTTCTGGCCGTCATCGCGGCATCGGCCCTGCGTCTGTCGGCTTCGGAAGCACGGTTTGCGCCTTATCGCGCAAAACTCGTCCATTATCTCCCTTTCCAGATCAAGACGATCCAGGTTCAGGGCCGCGTCCTGACGCCGGAAGACGACCTGATGAAGGCGCTCGGTACGACGACGGGACAACCCATTTTCGGCTTTTCGGTCGCGGCGGCACGCGACCGCATTGATGCCCTGCCCTTTGTCGATCATGCCACTGTCGAGCGCCATATGCCCGATACCGTGGTCGTCAAGATTACCGAACGCAGCCCAATCGCCGTCTGGCAGGATCATGGACAATTCATCCTGATCAACCGCGCGGGCGAGCGCGTTCCCGATCAGGGTCTTGAAGGCAAAAACGGTCAGGCTTTCATCCGCCTGCCTCTGGTTGTGGGAGAAGGGGCCAATATGGCGGCCTCCTCGCTTGTGGATGCCTTTACCGCCAATCCGACCGTGAAGGAATTCGTCGTGGCTGCCGTGCGTGTGGGCCAGAGACGCTGGAACCTGACCTTGCGTGACGGAGCGACGGTGCTTCTCCCCGAGGGACAGGAACAGGCCGCGCTGACGCGGCTTGCGCAATATCAGGCGCAGTTCCGCCTGCTGGAACGCCCTGTGGTGTCGATCGACATGCGTCTTCCCGATCGTATGGTCATCCACCAGCCGCCTGCGCCCGATGGAACAGGCCAGCCGGGTGCGCAGACCGACGGGAAACCGGGCGACACCGCGCATGACGGCAGCACTGCCGACACAACCGGTGTCACTCCGGCACCGGGCCCGAAAGACGCGCATAATCCAGCCCACAGACAAGCCCGTAATCCTGCACCGAAGACTGGCGGCCCCCGCCCTGCCCCCGCCTCAGATGGAGCATCGACAGAAGAATGAACGATCTCGTGGTTACAGATCCGGAAACACCGCGCAAGAAGCGCAGGCGCACCGTACGCAGCCGTGCCCTGCTGCCGGTGAGTACTGGCCAGAGACATCACGAGCGTTCGGAAGAACACATCCTGTCCCTGCCGCCCGCTGACGAACCGGCCGTTCCGCGCAACTGGCGCGTCGGCGTTTTCGGCGTTCTCGATATCGGCTCGACCAAAATGACCTGCCTGATCGGGCGTGGCGAAGCCGACGGCACATTACGCGTGCTCGGTTACGGCTGGCGCCGGTCGCGCGGTATCCGTAACGGCAACATCGTCGACCTCAAGGAAGCCGAACAGGCCATACGCGCGACAGTCGGTCAGGCCGAAGATGCTGCAGACAGACGTCTGGACAATATCGCGGTCAATCTCTCCTGCGGTCATCCGGAGAGCCGGCTGTTCAATGCGCGTATGCCCATCGGCGGACAGGGCGTCACGGAAAGCGACATGGTGCGCGTCGTGGCGGAAGGTCAGGCCCGCGCCTATACCGAAGGGCGCACGGTCATTCACACCCTGCCGATCGGCTATGCCGTGGACGATACCTACGGGATCGTCGACCCTCGCGGTCAGGTATGCGAGCAGCTGACCGCGCGCCTGCATGTCGTCGATGCTGCAACGACGGCCGTACGCACACTGGATTCGGTTCTGATGCGTTCGGAACTGAAAATGACCGGGCTGGTTTCCGCCTCTCTTGCTTCAGGTCTTTCCGTTCTAGACGCCGATGAGCGCGAACTCGGCGCCACGGTGGTCGATATGGGCGGCGGCACGACGTCCATCGCCGTTTTCGGTGACGGCATGCTGCGCCATACGGCTTTTCTGCCGGTGGGCGGGCTGCATGTAACGCGCGATCTGGCCGGTATGCTCTCCACTTCGCTGGATGAGGCCGAGCGGCTTAAAACAAAATACGGCGCTGCAGAGCTTTCTGCCGAAGACAGCAGCGAGCTGATCACGCTCCAGAAAATCGGCGAAGCCCCCGGCACACTGACCACAGTGTCGCGTGCAAGACTGGTCTCGGCCATCCGGCCGCGTATCGAGGAAACGCTCGAACTCGTGCGAGACCGTCTCGACGACGCCGGTTTCAGCCGGACAGGCCGCGAACGCGTGGTCCTGACCGGCGGTGCCTCGCTGCTCGATGGTGTCGGCCCCATGGCAGCCCGTATTCTGGACCGCCCGGTGCGTCTGGGCCGACCGCTCGGCATTGTGGGTCTGCCCGAAATCGGCGCAAACTCGGCGGGCTTCTCGACCGCATCGGGTCTGCTTGCCTGGGTAGCCGGCGCCGATCGCAGTTTTCACGACGCCGATGCCCCCGAACCACGCCCGAATGGCATGTTAAAGCGCCTCGTTCATTTCATTAGGGGTCGCACCTGAGGAAAAACTAACCTATTAAGGTTACGCTCTTCAGTCATAACTCCTAGATTCCAGGGACTGATTTCAGCCCTATCCGGATTACGCCATGACGCTAAATCTTACTGCCCCGCAATATAATTATTCCGATTTCTCTCCACGCATTACCGTTATAGGCGTGGGTGGAGGCGGCATGAATGCCGTCAACAACATGATCGAGATGCAGTTGCAGGGCGTCGAGTTCGTTGTGGCCAATACCGATGCCCAGGCACTGGCCGGCTCGCGTGCCGAACGTCGTGTCCAGCTGGGCCCGCATCTCACCCAGGGACTGGGCGCAGGCGCAAAACCCGAAATCGGCAAGGCAGCCGCTGAAGAGGCCGCAGACGAAATCAGCCGTCATATCGATGGCGCCCACATGGTATTCGTCACCGCGGGCATGGGCGGCGGCACCGGCACAGGTGCGGCGCCTGTCATCGCCAAGATGGCGCGCGACCGCAAGATCCTGACCGTGGGCGTTGTCAGCACGCCTTTCGGGTTCGAGGGTGCGCGTCGCAAGAAGGTTGCCGAGGCCGGAATCGCCGAGCTTCAGCAATATGTCGATACGCTCATCGTCATTCCGAACCAGAATCTCTTTCGCATGGCCACCATGCACACCACCCTGCGCGAAGCCTTCAAGATGGCTGACGAAGTGCTGTATATGGGCGTGCGCGGCGTAACCGACCTCATGCTTGCGCCGGGTCTGATCAATCTCGACTTTGCCGATATCCGTACGGTGATGGCCGAGATGGGCAAGGCCATGATGGGCACCGGTGAGGCAGAGGGCGAGGATCGCGCGCTTGAGGCCGCCAACCGTGCCATCTCCAACCCGCTCCTCGACGATTCGTCCATGTCCGGTGCACGTGGCCTGCTGATCAACATCACAGGTGGCGACGACCTGACCCTGTACGAAGTCGATCAGGCCGCAGAGCGCATCCGTCAGGAAGTGGCCGACGACGCGACAATCATCTGGGGTTCGGCAATCGATTCGACACTGAACGGGCGTATTCGCGTCTCTGTCGTGGCCACAGGCATCGATGGCAGCCGCGCGCCCGAACCGGAGGCCGCTGAAGCCCCTGCCGAACCCTCTCAGGAATCGCCTGTCGCGCCAGAGGGAGCAGAACTCAATCAGGGCAACACCGCTCAGCCCTTCCAGCCTGCCTCCACCTACGCCTCGGTGCCGCGTCAGCAGCCCCAGTACACAACGGATTCGCAGGGACAGGCCGCTGCAGCGCCTTCTCCCCATTCCGTACCGCCTCAGGCTGCGAAACACACGCCGCAGGCTGCACCGTCACCGCGTTCCGGTCTTTTCTCGGATCAGGGCCAGCGCCCTGCCCCCGAGCCGCAATCGCAGCCGCGCAGCCTGTTCGGCATCGTGACGGGCGCACTTCGCGGTCGCCCGGCACAGACGCATGCTGCCCCTCAGGAAGAGGCCCCGCGCAACGAACCCACCGTGGTCGAGCGTGCAGAACCGTCGCGTCCGGTGTCGAGCCACGACAGTGGTGACGAGAACGGTCTGGATATCCCCGCCTTCCTGAGACGCGACCAGGGGCGCTAAAGCCTTAACAGGACCTCAGCCTGAAACCAAAATTACATTTGGTTTCAGGCACTTACGCCGTAATGAATGGCAATAAACATTGACTGGTCTGCCCTGCCTCTAAGCGGCTAGAGCTTTCTTCGGATCCGGAATTTTGTGACCGGCTATCGGGGAGAGTCATTATCATGCAGATCACGGCCGAAACACCGTTCAAAGCATTGATTGTGCCTCCTCCCCTGTTCCAAGCCACCCCCGACCAGACCACACGCTTTTACGGCGTTGCGAAAAATCCGCTTCAATCGACACTGAAACAATCCATTACCTGCGTGGGTGTCGGGCTGCATAGCGGCCACACGGTACGCATGACGCTTCACCCGGCCCCGGTCCATCATGGCGTGGTCTTCGAGCGTATCGACTGTCCCGGCTCGAAGCCTATCCCGGCCCGTTTCGACAATGTCGTCTGCACACGCCTCAGCACAGTCATTGCCCATGCCGATGCACCCGAAATACGGGTGGCAACCATCGAACATCTCATGGCTGCTCTTCATGCCAACGCGATCGATAATGTCCGTATCGAAATCGACGGGCCGGAAACACCCGTGCTCGACGGATCGGCCGCAGAATTCGATTTTCTGATCCAGTGCGCGGGAACGCTTCAGCAGGACGCGTCACGCGGCATCATCGAAGTGCTCCGCCCGGTTCATGTGGAAGATGCAAACGGTGCTTTTGCCGAACTTCGCCCTGCACGTGCGGGTTTTGCGCTTGCCATGTCCATCGATTTCGATGTCGAGGCGATCGGTCGCCAGCGTCATGCCATGCCGCTCACAGTTCAACGCTTTCGACAGGAAGTGAGCTTCTGCCGCACTTTCGTCGAGCGCAAGGAAATCGACGCGCTTCAGAAAATGGGTCTGGCACGTGGCGGATCGCTGCATAATGCGATCGTTGTGGAAGGCGCAACGGTTCTCAATCCAGCGGGCCTGCGTCACCCCAAGGAATTCGTGCGTCACAAGCTTATGGATGCGGTCGGCGATCTCTATCTCGCCGGACACACGTTCAAGGCCGGTTTCATGGGACACAAGTCGGGGCATGGGCTGAATAACCGCCTGCTGCGCGCGCTGTTTTCTTCAGGCGAGAACTGGCGCCTCGTCGGCGACGACGCCCTCAGTCACAATCTGGCCCACGCTACCGCCTGAAACCTGCAGACGAAAGATCCGGCCTTTTCGAGGTCGGTTAAAGGTCTTGCATCATAGAAACGATCCGGTGCGCGCAGGTCTTCCGCGAATTGTCAGGCGTGATATAAGACCGTTCGTCAGTGGAAGAGTCGGCATGCACCAGAACACAGAACGTAACGTCCCTCCTGTATCAGCGCGTCAGCGCCTGATTAGCGCCTTGATGGCAGGCAGTTTTCTGCTCCTGAGCGGATGCTCGCTCTTTTCCAACAAGGAAGAGGTCAAGGCCCCCAAGGTGGCCAGCGCCGAAACCCTGTACAATTACGGCATCGATGCCCTGCATTCGAAGCGCTACACCCTAGCGAGTGGGGAATTCGAACTGCTCCAGCAGAACTACCCCTATTCGGGCTATGTCGGTAATGCCGAGCTGATGGAAGGCTATGCCTATTACCTGCAGGGCGAATATGCGCTCTCGGTCCAGCAGCTCGAACGCTACCTTCTGCTGCATCCCACCAGTGCTGATGCGGCTTATGCCTATTATCTGCGCGCGCTTTGCTATTATGAGCAGATTGCCGAAGTACAGCGTGACCAGCAGGGCACCATCGAGGCACTGAACGCTCTTGAGGAAGTCGTGACGCGCTTCCCCCAGACCGCCTATGCGCGCGATGCCCAGCTCAAGATCGATCTTTGCCGCGACCATCTCGCGGGCAAGGAAATGCTCGTCGGGCGCTATTACGAGCAGCAGCATAATTACGAGGCTGCTCTTGGGCGTTATCAGCGCGTGGTGGCCGACTTCCAGACCACCAACCACGTCGCTGAAGCACTCGAACGTATCGTCGAAGTCAGTCTCGAACTCGGGCTGGTGGACGAAGCGCGCAAATCGGCTTCCGTTCTCGGCTATAACTATCCGGACAGCCAGTGGTACCGCTACAGCTACAATCTCCTGCGCAATCGCGGCCTTCTGCCTGACCGCAGTGTGGCACCGGGCTCGAAGCAGCGCGGTTTCTTCAGCCGCATGTGGCACTCGGTCTTCTGATCCGGGCAAGGCTTTTCCGCTTGTGGGCCGTTCTGCCCCCTATGCGCTTTCCAAGCTGACACTTCAGGACCTTTTTGCATGCTGACTCACCTCTCGATACGCGACGTCGTTCTGATCGAGAGGCTCGATCTGCCCTTTTACCCGGGTCTGACCGTCCTGACCGGCGAGACCGGGGCAGGAAAATCCATTCTTCTGGACTCACTCGGCCTCGCTCTCGGAGACCGTGCCAGTGGCGGACTGGTACGTGCCGATGCCGATCAGGCCGCCGTCTCCGCCTGTTTCGATATTCCTGACGGCCATCCGGTGCATCAGCTTCTGGCCGAACAGGGCATTGCACTCGACGACCCGCACGAACCTGTCGTGCTGCGACGCACCGTGACCGCAGATTCACGCTCACGCGCCTATGTTAACGACCAGCCTATCGGCGTGGGGCTGTTACGCCGCATCGCCGCCCTCTTGGTCGAGATACAGGGGCAGCACGACCAGATGGGTCTTGCAGACCAGAGCACGCATCTCGATCTTCTCGATGCCTTTGGCGTCGATCGGGCGAGCCGCGATGCGGTGGCACGCAGCTATAAACGCTGGATCGAGGCCACGGCCGCCCTTGCCGCCGCCCAATCGGAAATGGAGGCGACAAGGCGTGAAGAAGACTGGCTGAGACAGGCCGTCGACGATCTCGCAGCCCTTGCCCCGCAGGAAGACGAGGAAGAACAGCTCGCGGCCCTGCGTATCGGGCTGCAGCAAAGCGAGCGACGTGGCGAGGCCATAGCCGCTGCGCTGTCTGAACTGACACCGCGCGACCGACGCTCTGCCACGCCCGCGACAGCCTTGCGCAGTGCCAGTCGCACACTGGCTCGCCTTCTTCCTGCGCCGGGAGAGGAAGCCCTTTCGGCCTCGGCACAACAGACACAGGCGCAGGAAGCGCTCGCTGCGCTCGAAAAGGCGGAAGAGGCGCTGGCGGAAGCCGAAACGCTGTTATCCCGCCTTGCAGCCGATGCGGATACCGATCCGCGCCTGCTTGAAGAGACCGAAGAACGCCTGTTCGCCCTTCGCGCGGCCGGACGTAAGCACGGTGTGGCCGTCAATGCGCTGGCAGGCTTGCTGGCAAGCCTTCAGGCCCGTCTCGAAGCGCTCGACTCCGGCAATGCCCGCATCGAGCAGCTTCAGACCGAAACACGTGCCGCGCGCGAGGTTTTTGCGGCAGCGGCGGAAAAACTCAGTCAGATACGCGAACGCGCAGCCCGCCGCCTTGAAACGGCCGTGATGGCAGAGCTCAAGCCTGTGCGCCTTGAGCGCGCGCGTTTTATCGTCTCGCTTACACCGCTTGCCCCTGAAGCATGGAACCTGCGCGGCAAGGAGCAGGCGTCTTTCCTGATCGCCGCCAATCCGGGCCAGCCACCTGGCCCTCTGGCCAAGGTTGCTTCCGGCGGCGAATTGTCGCGTCTCATGCTTGCGCTCAAGGTCGTTCTTGCCGAGCGTTCGGCCATCCCGACGCTGGTGTTCGACGAGGTAGATTCTGGTGTAGGCGGTGCCACAGCCTCATCCATCGGCGATCGTCTGCATCGCGTTGCGCAGGATGTGCAGGTGCTTGTCGTGACGCATAGTCCGCAGGTTGCCGCACGCGGTGACCAGCACCTGCGTATCAGCAAACGCATACGCAAGGAGCGTACGGAAACGCTTGCCGAAAAACTCTCCCCGGAAGAACGCCGGGAGGAAATCGCCCGTATGCTGGCGGGCGAAACCATCACAGATGCCGCGCGTACGGCTGCAGACAGCCTGTTGGAACAAGAATGACCGATGACGCCCCCGCCCTTGAGCATGCCCGGCTGGCAGCCCTCATCGCGCGCTGGAATACGGCCTATTACCGCAACGACGCCCCTGAAGTGTCCGATGCCGAGTACGACGCGACCCGTCGTGCTCTGATCGCCCTTGAGGAAGCGCATCCCGCGCTAAGGGTCGAGGGCGGTATTACGGATCAGGTGGGCGCCGCGCCCGATACGGCCTTCGGCAAGCAGGCCCATCATGTGCCGATGCTTTCGCTCGACAACGTCTTTACGACCGAGGAATTCGCATCGTTCATTTCGAAGGCTGCACGCTTCCTCGGTCTGGACACCCAATCTGCCGACGCGCTGTCATTCGTGGCCGAACCGAAGATCGACGGGCTTTCGATCAATCTGACCTATAAAAATGGCCGGCTCGAACGCGGGACAACACGCGGGGATGGCCTCGTGGGCGAGGATGTGACCGCCAATCTGCTGACCATCGCGGATGTCCCGCGCGTGCTGGATCCGGCGGGAGGCGAACCGCCGGAAGAAATCGAGATCCGTGGCGAGATCTTCATGGCGAAAGCCGATTTTCTGGCACTGAACGAGACGATGCAGGCCAAGGGTCAGAAGCCCTTTGCCAATCCGCGCAATGCAGCGGCAGGCTCGCTCAGGCAGCTCGATCCGGCTGTGACCGCAAAGCGCCCCCTGTCGCTTTTTGCCTATGCCCAGGGTTTTTCCACCACACCCTGTGCCGAGACGCACTGGGCCTATCTCGAGCGCCTCAGGAAATGGGGCTTTCCGGTCAATCCGTTATCGACCCATATTGCCCATGTCAGCGATATCGCTGCCTATATCGAGGCGCTCGGACGCGACAGGGCGTCCCTGCCCTACGATATCGACGGTGTCGTTTTCAAACTCGACGATCTTGCGCTGCAGACGCGTCTGGGATTTGTCGGTCGGGCGCCGCGCTGGGCCATTGCCTGGAAATTCCCTTCCGAACAGGCCATCACGCGCCTTGAGAAAATCGAGATCCAGGTCGGTCGTACAGGAGCCCTGACGCCCACGGCCCATCTCGAACCCGTCAATGTCGGCGGTGTGATCGTCTCGCGGGCAACGCTGCATAACGAGGACGAAATCGCACGCAAGGATGTACGACCGGGCGATCTGGTGCGTGTGCAGCGTGCCGGCGACGTGATCCCCCAGATTCTCGGCCATGTTCCCGAGGACAAGCCTCGCGGTCCTGCTTACGAATTCCCGACCCATTGCCCGGTTTGTGGCGCGCAGACCGAGCGCCCCGAAGGCGAAGCCGTTCGTCGTTGCACGGGCGGTCTTACCTGCGAGGCGCAGGTCGTGGAGCGCCTGATCCATTTCGTTTCGCGTCCCGCATTCGACATCGACGGTCTCGGGGAGAGATCGATACGCGAGTTTCACGAAATCGGGCTGATCGACAAGCCGGGCGATATTTTCAGACTGCACGAAAAAGCCGAAACGATCCGCACGCGAGACGGGTGGGGCGATATTTCGACGCGCAATCTGCTCAATGCCATCGAGCAGCGCCGCAGCATTGCCTTCAGCCGTTTTCTGTTCGGGTTGGGCATCAGGCGCATTGGCGAGCGCAATGCGCAGCTTCTGGCCCGTCATTATCAGACCTACGAGGCCTGGTTCGATTCCATGAAGGCCGCAAGCCTGATCGGCTCAGACGACCGTTTGGCCCTCGGCAGCATCATGGGCATCGGGCAGAGCATCGTGGCCGATCTTCTCGCGTTTTTTGCGGAGCCGCATAACCTCGAAACGCTGAGCGACCTGCGCGCGGAGCTGACGATCATCCCTGAGGAAAGCCCGCAGGCCGGTCCGCTCTCGGGCAAGACCATTGTTTTCACCGGCACGCTGCACACCATGACACGTCCCGAAGCCAAGGCCATCGCAGAGCGGCTCGGCGCTCAGGTAAGCGACTCTGTGTCGAAAAAGACGGGTCTGGTCGTTCTTGGCGAAAAGGCAGGATCGAAAGCGAAGAAAGCAGCCGATCTCGGGCTGGAAACCTGCGATGAGGCAGGATGGCGCGCTATTGCCGGACTTGCGCCCTCACCCTGAAGGCGAAGACTGGCGTAAGCCCTGCAACAGGCCTAAATAAAGGCTTCCGATTTTCCAGCCCTTTTTCTGAGGAGCCACGCGCATGACGTTGCTGCTTCTGGGCCTCGCGGCCATGGTGGCAGCGATTGCCGTCTCTATTCTGATTTCGCTTTCGGAAATATCCTTTGCCGCTGCGCGTGACATACGCCTGCGCGCTCTGGCCGATCAGGGCGATGCGCGCGCCTCGGCTTTTCTGAAGCTGCGCCGCAACAGCGGTCAGGTCATCACGGTTCTGCAGATCTGCCTCAATGCGGTAGGCGTGCTGGGTGGTGTGATTTCGAGCGAACTGCTCACACCGGCTTTCAGCACGGCGTTGATCGAAGCCGGTCTCAGCCCGGGCGTTGCTACGAAAACCGCGGCTACACTGGCTTTCATCATCGTGACAGGCCTGTTCGTCCTGTTCGCCGACCTGCTGCCCAAACGTATTGCCCTCAATAACCCGGACCGTGTCGCCCTGCGTGTCGGCTGGTTTCTGACCGGTGCCCTGCGGGTGCTCTATCCGGCTGTCTGGGTTTTCTCGATCATCTCGGACTGGCTGCTTTCGCTGATGCGCATTCCGGCCGCCTCCGTTGTCGAGCCAGTCACGCCGGAGGACCTCAATGCCATGCTCGCAGCGGGCACGGCATCGGGCGTATTGCAGGAAAAAGAACACCAGCTGATCCAGAACGTGCTGGCGCTACAGGATCGCTCCGTCACGTCGGCCATGACGCCGCGCGATGAGATCGTATTCCTCGATGTGCAGGAAAGCCTTGAATCGCAACGCGACAAGGTGCGTATCCGTCCTTACTCGCGTTATCCGCTATGCGATGGCGGCCTCGACCATGTGATCGGCTCGATACGCGCGGAAGACGTTCTGGTCGCGGTCGTCGATGAAGTACCGACCAACGCCGATCCGAGTCAGCCTATTACAAACCAGATTTTCCGTATGCGTCGTGATACGCTCTCTCTGCCCGACACCCTGAATCTGTGGGACACGCTTGCCCAGTTCGATACGCATGGCGCAGGTTTTGCCCTGATCGTGAATGAATACGGCCTCGTGGTCGGGCTGATTACATTCAAGGATATCATGGGCGCACTGATGGACGGTCTTGCCAGCCCGTTCGAAGAACAGGCCATTGTGCGACGCGACGCAAATTCCTGGCTGATCGATGGCGCTGCCCCCATAGGGGACGTATTTCGCGAACTCGATATCGATCTCGATGCGGAGCGCGATCTGTTCCACACAATCGGCGGTTTCGTCATGCACCGCCTGCGTCGCATGGCCCGCAAGGCCGATCGTATCGAGGCTGCGGGCTATCGCTTCGAAGTGGTCGATGTGGATGGGTTCCGCATCAATCAGCTTCTTGTCTCGCGCATGAACCCGATCTGAAATAGTTTCCCGCACACGCCTGAATGCCGGGGTGATTTCTCAAGCGTATCAGACAAAACATGTCTGTTCGGTGGTTCGTACGCTGAATCCTTGACCTCATACGCCATCGGGGCGTTCCTCTCCGAAACGTCAGTTTTCTGGATGGAGCCGTATGACCGAGGGGGTGCAGACGCGTGGACGCTGGTGGCCCATGCCCGGCGATCTGCCCAACCCACCCTTTCCTCCCGGCTGGATCGGTTTCTCCCTGCGCAGCTGGGCAGCGGTCTGCCTCGCTCTCGCGACTGCGTTCTGGGCACAGCTCGACTCTCCCGCCGGTGCTGCGGTCACGGTCATGATCATCACCCAGCCGTTGCGCGGTCAGGCCCTTTCCAAGGCGATTTACCGTCTGATCGGCACGGCTCTGGGCGTGGCAGCCTCCATACTCCTGATCGCCTGTTTCAGTCAGGACCGGGGCATGATGCTGGGTGGCTGCGCACTCTGGATTGCCGGATGCACCTATATCGGCTCGCTCGAACGTCATTTCCGCTCCTACGGCGCGCTGCTCGCCGGATATACGATCGCGCTCGTCGCCATCAATGTCATCGACACCCCACAAAGCGTTTTCGATGTTGCGCTGTCACGCGCATCCTGCGTTGCCATAGGCATCGCCTCGGTCGCCTTTGTGAACATGCTGACCGGCTCTCCCAAGGCCTGGCAGAAACTCGCTGACAGCCTTGAAGCGAAAGCGGGCGAGATCAGGACGTTCGGACGCAAGGCCATGCAGGGCGACATGGTGCCCGATGCCATGGAAACGACCGCACTCGCTGGCGATATTCTCTCTCTCTCCGCGCAGATCACCTACGCACGCACCGAGATAGACCGCTCCACCCGTCGCACGGCAGGGGCGTGCCTTGCCATTATCGGCATGCTGACGGTGCTGGGATCGGGCCGGGCTATCGCTCATATCCTGCGACACAAGACGATTTCCCCCCTCGCCCGACGTCATGTTCTGGCCTGGCACGAATTGCGCGAGGATCACTGCGACCGCTACGAAACACTCGCCGCACTGCTCGAAACCATGAAGGAAGAAGAACCCGGCTATCATCCCGATCCTGCCGATGCGCATTTTCTGGAACGTAGCGCGGTCATGCTCAGCAATCGCCTGCATATCAGCACTGGAATCGACACGCTCCAGCATGCCACCCCGGCGGGCGAGGCCCTGAAACTGGCGCAGATTGCGCGCCATCCCGATTATGTGGCGGCACTCATCAACGCATTGCGCGTCCTGCTCGGTTTTTCCATCATGGCCGGGTTATGCATCGCCAGCAACCAGCCTGCCTCGACGGCAGCGCTGTCCCAGGCAGCCCTCATCCTTACCCTTGCGTCCACCGCCACCGATACATCGCAATTCGGCATGGGGGCGATACTGGGCCTGTCCCTGGCGTTCATCGTCGCCAGTGTGATGAACTACTTCATTCTGCCCCATATTGCGGCATTCGGGGCGCTGGCGCTCGTCTTCCTGCCGCATACCGCCTTTGCGTGTCTCATGCTGATGAACCCGCGTATCAGCGCCATAGGATTCAATTACGGAGCGTTTTTCCCGATCATCCTCGGGCTCAGCAATCATCAGGATTACGACCCGCTGACGTTCATTTCGCGCAATGTTTTCTATCTGATCTCAGGCGTCATTGCCTTCGTCATTCTGGTTCTGCTTTTTCCGCCCACGCCCAAATCCAGGCGGCTTCGTCTTGCTGCCTCCATCGGGCAGGACCTCGAGGCCCAGTTCAAGGGTAATGGTCGCCCTGCGGGGGCCGAGCTTCTCAGCCTCAAATACGACCGGCTGGCCCAGCTTCTGAACTGGACGAAACGCATGGATCAGAAACGACCGGTCAATCGCCATGTGTTCAACCGGCTGGTCATGCTGGAAGATCTGGCGACCAGCTTTGCACGTGTGCGCCATTATCTGGATGAGGCAGAAGCCCGGCCCCGCCTGAGTGCGCTTTCTGCAGAGGCCCATCATCTGGTCAATACCGGCTCGTTCTCGACACTGACTCATGCGCTGCATGGCATCAGCACACGCTTTCTCGAAAGCGCGCGCCATGCGCAACCCGATGAAAGGGCGCTGGCGATCCTCTGTGCAGGCAGCCTTGAGGCCGTGCGTTCTACACTGAGCGACAACCGCTCTACCCTGCTCCATTTCGGACTGGGACGGGCACGATGGTAGGCATGGATACCATGCGTCGTTTGCCGGAAAAGCGACGGGGGAAATACCGCCTGAGTCCATCACGCGTGGGAGGCTCCGCATGAGCGAGGTGATCGATCTCGAAGGGGTGCTCGTCTCGGCCTTCGTCGCCAATCTGTTTCTTGCCCTGCTCACACTTGCCCTTATTCGCTGGAGCTTCGGCAGGCTCAATCTGTGGCGTTTTTTCTGGAACCCGCCCCTTGCCCAGTTCGGCCTGCTTGTCTGTCTGCTGGGGCTCTACACATGGCTTTTGTGAAATGACCCGGCGCCGCCATTACCCTGCCCGCACTCTGTACCCGCCAACATCCCGCTCGGGTCTCGCGCGGTCGCCACAACGCCGGCCCTTGTGCCGTCGCTGCCGGTTATTCCTTGTCTGACTCAGTGAAAGAACCCTGCTCGTGCTCGCTCGCGCCTCACGCCTGATCCGATGGCTCATCACCCTGTCCATCCTTGTGGTTGCAGGGATCGTGATCGTGATCCTGTGGGATTACTACACGGCAGCGCCCTGGACCCGAAACGGTCAGGTACGTGCCCAGGTGGCCAACATGGCGCCGCGTGTCTCAGGTGAAATTCTGGAGGTACGCGTGCATGACAATGAATTCGTCCGGCGTGGCGATGTGCTTTATGTCATAGACCCGTTCGACTTTCGCGTGCGCGTCGCTTCTGCCGAGGCGAATGTCGCCGAGCGCAAGGCGGACCTCGACTTTCGTACCTCGCAGTTCCAGAGACGACGGATCATTCCCGGGGTGGCGGTATCAGGCGAAGAGAAGCAGCAATACGCGGCCGCTGCGGCGCAGGCACGCGCGCAATACGACGCGGCGCAGGCTGCATTGCGTCAGGCGCGTATCGATCTGGAACGAACCGTCGTGCACAGCTCCATCGATGGTTACGTGACCAACCTGCTGATGCGCCCCGGCGATTTCGCGACAGCTGGACATGTGAACATCCAGATCATCGATTCATCGTCCTACTGGGTGGATGGGTATTTCGAGGAAACCAAAATCCATAATATCGAAATCGGCGATCCGGTTCGCATGGACCTCATGGGCGGACATCAACCCGTTTTCGGCCATGTCGAAAGCATTACACGCGGCATTTCCAGCATGAACGCATCGACGGCAACGCAGGGCCTGCCCTCGGTCGACCCTGTCTATACCTGGGTGCGTCTGGCCCAGCGTATTCCGGTACGCGTGCATATCGACAAGCTCCCACCCGATCTGCACCTTGCAGCAGGGATGACAGCCACGGTCACCATCGTGGCCGAGAACGGTCACAGGCGTCATATGTCGGCCAAGGACGCGCTTCATCATTTCGGCGACGATATGCGTCATGTTATTGGACACTGATAACCGACGCTCAGCGCAATCACCTGAAGCGGGCGGCTGTATCGGACAGCCGTATCGGGTCAAACCCGATACGGCCTGAGCTGGGAAACAGGCGGTCCCTATAAACACGATCGGAGCAGGACAATGACCTTGGGCAAACGGGCGCTGATCGTTGTCGATGTGCAGAATGACTTTCTGCCCGGAGGCGCGCTCGCCGTACCGCAGGGCGATCTAATCGTTCCGGCGATAAACGATCTCATGAAACAGGATTTCGCGGCGGTGATTGCGAGCCGTGACTGGCATCCCGCGCATCACTGCTCCTTCCTGCCCAATGGCGGCCTCTGGCCCGTTCACTGCGTTGCAGGCACCAAGGGGGCCGATTTCGCGCCCAGCCTCGATCAAAGCCGCCTGAGCCATATCGTGCATAAAGGCATGGATCGACACCGCGATTCCTATTCCGCCTTTTTCGATAACGACCATGTCAGCTCGACCGGGCTCGACGCCCTGTTGCGTGGCCTGGGCATCGAGCGGATCACGCTTTGCGGTCTTGCTCTGGATTTCTGCGTTTCGGCCACCGCACGCGATGCGCGTCGCCTCGGCTTTGAGACAACCCTGATCGAGGCGGCTTGCCGGGGTATTGCACAGAACCCGTCACCCGCTCTCGATGAACTGCGCGGCGCAGGGGTGCATATCGAACCGCTCTGAGCTTTTCATGCGGTCGTGACGTTGTGAGCCGCTGTCGCGCGGTCTAGGCTTGCACCAATACCGATCGGTTTCACGCAAGTGAATGAAAAGGGAAGCCCGTAACGCCTGATCAGGCCAGTCTGGCGCTGCCCCCGCAACTGTAAGCGGTAGGTCATGTTTCGTGACGGCCCGGATCATCTGACCCGTGCAATCGCCACTGTCCCTGACAGGATGGGAAGGCAGAACCATAACCCCCGATCCGCGAGCCAGGAGACCTGCCATCGGTCTGGATCTATCTGTTTCGGTCGGGGATGGCCGGAAAAGCCGGATATTGCGCGATGCACAGAATTGTCCTTCTTCCTCGGCCAGCCGAGCCCCGACGCGTTTTTATCGGCGCCCGGACCGCGTTCCGCCTACCCGCTCAAACCAGTCGATGCAGAACAGGACGCGACGCAGGTGCGCATGATTTCCGCCCGGGGTCGGATGTGGCGTCTTGTCGCGTTTGCAGGCTATGAGGGCATCCCCTTCTGTCTCATGGCGCAAGACGCTCATACGCCTGAGTTTCCTGATTCATCGCTGGCTTGGCGTGTCGCTGGGCCTCATGATGCTCGTCTGGTGCCTTTCGGGCATCGTCATGCTCTACAAACCATGGCCCCAGCCTGACGCACGGCGCGCCCTCATGGCGCATGACATGCTTCGGTTCGATCACCCCCCTGTGGTGCCGCATATGGACGGCCGGTTCCGCGCCATGCGGCTTGTCATGGTCGGAACAGTGCCGGTGCTACAGATTTTCCCCACCCACGGACCGGCACTCGCCTACGAACTCCGAAGTGGTGCACTTCTTGCGCACGCGCATGAGGACGCCTCCCATCGTCTCCTCCCCCTCGCCGTGCGCGCACAAGTCGCGGGAACCTATGTCGATCCGCAAGGCAGGGCTGGTACAGGCGTGTTTCGTGGTGTGCGGCAGAACGATCAATGGATACTGGACACGAAAGGGCGTGAAGCCGGTTTCGACCGCTTCGATTTCGACGATGAGGCAAGGAGCATCGTCTATCTTACTGCCGATACGGGCGATATCGTTCAGGTCACGACACGACAGACACGTTTATGGGCGTGGCTCGGCCCTATTCCACACTGGCTTTATCCTGCGCTTTTGCGTGCGCATCCAGCGCTCTGGGCCGATGTCGTCATGCTGGTCTCAGGCGCAGGTATCCTCCTGACAGGGCTCGGCCTCTGGATCGGTCTGCGCCGGTTAAGGAACGGTCGTCGTCTCACGCCCTATCGCGGCGTCCATGCCGTGCATCATGTTCTTGGGATGATATGCGGCTTGTTCCTGCTCTCATGGGTCGTTACCGGATTTCTCACCATGACCCCCGGCGGCCTCATGGCCCCCCGCGCGGCCCCAGAATGGATGGATCGCCTTACCGGCACCGTACCGCTCTCGGCACTCAGCCCGGCCCTGACACTGCTACGCACGCATCCTGGAGCATACCGGGAAATCCGTGTGCTGCCTCTTGCCGACCATGGGTTTGTGTATGCGCTGGACAAAGCAGGCAAGGCGATCCGCCTGGACGACCAGCTGCTGCCCGCACCTCTGAACCTGACCGCGCTCGACAACGCTGCCCGTCTGACTGGCGTGCATGGCAAAATCGTACGGCTCGATCATGACGATTCCTACTATTTCTCCACGCGCCATACATCGCGTCTTTTCCCGGTCTATCGGGCCACAGGAGAGGACAGGGCGAGACTCTATCTCGATGGCACAAGCGGCGCCGCGATTTTTCAAGTCGATGCCTCGGCAAAGGAACTGCGCTGGATCGTCTATGGTCCTCACGATCTCGACTTCGCGAATTGGCTACGCTACCCGGCCGTACGGCTTTTCGTCATCGTTCCGTTGCTCGCCGGCATGGCCGGGCTCTGTCTTTCCGGTCTGTGTATCGGGGTGCAGCGCATTCTGTTTATCCGCCGCAGGAGGCAAACGGCAGCTTCGCGCAAATCACACAACCAGAGCGCGACAGGAAAAGACAGTCAGGTTACAAGAGCACAATGAACACGCCTCCCTCCGCACAGACACTTCCCCTGGGCATTTTATGCGGCGCTGGCGCCGGGGCTTTATGGGGGCTCGTTTTTCTGGCACCCGAACTTGTACGGGATTTTACCCCGCTTGATCTCGCTGCTGGCCGCTACCTTGCCTACGGCACGATCGCTCTGGCCCTGTTCGGCCGGCGCCTGCCCGCTGCATGTCGCGCTCTGGGCCGTCGTGACTGGCGTGTCCTGTTCTGGCTCGCCTTCTTCGGCAACAGTTTCTATTACGTGATGCTCTCCATGGCTGTGCAGAATGGCGGCATTGCCCTCACCTCACTCGTGATCGGATTCATGCCCGTTGCCGTCACGATTATCGGCAGCCGTGACCGGGATGCGCCGCCCCTTCGCAAACTCGCCCCCTCGCTGTTCTTCTGTATGCTCGGCGCATTCTGCATAGGCTTTCAGGCCTTGTTCCAGACTGCCCCGACACAGGGCAGTGCGTCCGGCCATACGGCGTTTATCGGGCTGCTCTGCGGCTGCGCGGCTTTGGCATCCTGGACAGGATTTGCCGTGGGCAACAGCCGCGCCCTTGGGCGTTTACATGACGTATCGGCGCATGAATGGAATCTTCTGACCGGGCTGATGACCGGGGCGCAGGCCCTGTGCCTTTTACCGGTTGCGCGGCTTGTCGACCCGGTCGTGCATGACACTCATGCGTGGACAAAATTCTGGGTCGTTTCGATCGGCGTCGCGGTGATTGCTTCTGTCTGTGGCAATGCCCTGTGGAACCGCATGAGCCGCCTTTTACCCCTGACGCTCACAGGACAGATGATCCTGTTCGAAACCCTGTTTGCCCTGCTCTACGGCTTTCTATGGGACTGGCGCGCACCGCGTGTTCTCGAAATCGCGTCTTTCGCGTTTATTGTCGCTAGCGTCCTGTGCTGCGTTGCTGCGCATCGTCGCCCGGTTATCGACACGATCGACACAGTAGTGGAATAAATTCCGCGCTAACCCACCGAAACGGCTCAGGCAAACTGGGTCAAAGCTTCTCGAACGCGCTGTTCGTTCAGCGGCTTGGGCAGGAACATGGCCCGCGCGGGTATCGTTGCCAGCTGGGGAATGCCCCTCCCGCTGGTCACGATTATTTCGATGGGGGGCCAACGGTCACGGACAAGTGCGGCAAGGCGCAACCCGTCCATGCTTCCGGGCATATCGACATCGGCCAGAACGATACGGATATCAAGACGACTTTGCAGAACATCCAGCGCCTGATCGGCATCGGAAGCTTCGGCAACCGCGTATCCTGCCTCCTCGACAAGATCCATCAGGCACATACGCTGCAGGGGCTCGTCCTCGACCACAAGGACCGTGGGCAACTGCGACGAAGCACGTGCGATCGGTTCAGCCATCATGTCCTCATGATCTTTTCTAGATCGGCCCGGAAACTGGCCGACAGACCTTCAGGCTCATAGCGCAGCACAACCCCGCCCGTTCCAATCAGACCGAACGATATTAACCGCGATCCGAACCCGCCACGTATCGGAGGCGTCGTTATCGGGCCATTGCGTTCCGTCCAGTGCAAAACCAGTTCATGTGTCGGACCTTGATCGTCGATTTCCCAGCAGATTCTGACCTCACCGTCAGGAGCCGAGAGCGCCCCGTGCTTGCAGGCATTGGTTGTCATTTCATGGATCAGAAGCGCCGTGGACATAGCCGCTCTCGACCCGAGGCGAATGACAGGACCGCTCAGGCGGCAGCGATCGATCACGCTGGCATCGCCCAGAATATTGCCGACGAGATCGCCCAGATGTGCAGCACGCTGGTTGTCGGCATGCAGCAGATCATGCGCCCGACCGAGCGATTGCAGGCGTTCGTAAAACCTGTTTGCCTCATCCTTTGACAGCGCATCGCGCAATGTCATGCGCGCCACCGCCTGCACCATGGCAAGCGTGTTGCGCAGACGATGGGCGATCTCGCCATTGATAACCGCCTGAAAATCATCTGCCCGTCTTCTGGCAATCGCGACTTCAAGTCTGTCTGCCGCGTTGTGGAGCCAGTGGATTTCCTCGTCTGTCCAGACATGCGGTGTGGAAAAGTGAACAAGCATGAGGGCGACATTGCGCCCGTCCTCCCTCACCGGAACATTGATCACACCGCGCGCCTTCAGCGCGAGCCACCCCGCACTGTCTCCCGCAGTTCGCGGATCGGTAAGGATATCGGTAATGACGAGCGCCTCACCCGCCAGCAGGGTTTCGCGAAGCCTGCCGTAATCGTCAAAACGATAGAGCCCCTGAATGGGCGGCATGTCACCAAGCGCCCAGCCTTCGGCGACGCGCAGTGTTTCGATATCGTGATCGAGCTCACCATACGTCGCCCGGTCGGCACCGAAGGCCTCGCCGATCACGGCCATCGACCTTGAGATCATGGTGGCAATATCGCGCTCGTCACGCAGCACGTCGCCCAACGCCACCAGTCCGCTCTGGCGCTTTTCTGCCGTGATGCGCGCCGTGACCTCACGAAAAGTCGCGGAAAACATATCGGCGCCGACAGGATAAAACGTTCCCTCATACCAGCGATCCAGCGCACGAACGCTCTGCGTGAAGGATACGGGCCGGCTTTCCTCCACCGCCTGTCTTGCGAGATCGATCCAGTAAGGCTCCAGATCGAGAAATACCTCGTGACAGCTTCGCCCGATGACCTCCGACACCTCTATGCCAACATGCGAGGCCCAGGCCGGATTGACCTCCCGGTAATGCCAGCCCCTGACGATCCCCTGCTCGTCGCGCTCGATTTCGGCAAGGAAAAAGGCCTCGTTCATGCTTTCGAACAGACTACGCCAGTGCATTCTGGCCGTGTCATGCGCCAGACTCTGGCGTCGCAGCTCCAGCAGATCGACGACGAGCCGTGCCAGTTTTTCAAGGGTCAGACGCTGAGCCGGCGCAAGGCCTCCGGGGCGTGGCGCGGGGTCGAATACGGCCAGAGCGCCGATGGTGCCGAACGGCGTGCGTAACGGCACGCCCGCGTAGAAACGCAGCTTCGGGTCTTCGAGTACGAGCGGATTATGGGCTGTGCGCGGGTCGTTGGCGAGATCGTCAATCTCGATAATCCGGTCCTCATTCACCACCATCATGCAAATGGCATTGTCGAGATCGGTCTGACACAGGGCAATGCCCTTGCGCGCCTTGAACCACTGCCTGTCCCGGTCGATCAGGCTGACCACGCCCGATTGTGTTTCGCAGGTCTGGCTTGCAAGGGCGACGAGATCGTCATAGCCGCGTTCTGGCGGCGTATCGAGAATGTCATAGGCCCGCAGCCCATGAGACGTCGTTGTGCTATCGGTCTTATCGTGATCCATGCAGCCTCCGGCGCGAAACGCGCAACGCGACGCTCCGGCTTTTCATGTCCTGCTCCTACGATGAATTCTTTCGTTACAAAAGCCCAATAAAACGCACCCTCATACAGCTGTCAGCGCGGGTATTTACGAACCGCACCGAAAGGCGCGCAGAAAACGTTACTATGCGTTAATTCTATCGCGCCCAGCTTTCTTGGCTTCGTAGAGCAGCATGTCAGCCCTGCGCATGAGCGTCTTCACCGTATCGCCCCTCTCGCATCGTGCGAGTCCTGCGCTGAAAGTAACGATTTTTGACGGAGGCGACAAATCCCAGTCGGCTTTTCCGTGAAAGGCCTCACGCAGCAATTCGAGCCGCCTCCGGGCCAGATCAAGCGTTTTTGCAGGCAGCAGAATGGCAAATTCCTCTCCTCCTATGCGCGCTACCATATCGGCGGGGTGAACACCGCTCTTCAGAAGCTGACCGACTTCCCTGAGCACCCGATCGCCCACTTCGTGGGAGTGCGTGTCGTTGATCGCCTTGAAATGATCGATATCCACAATCGCCAGACAGAAAGCCGGGCCACCCTCTTCCATCCCCGCAAGCATCGTCTCGACCGCCTCGTCGAACGCCCTGCGATTATAGACGCCTGTCAGGGCATCTTCACGCGCCTGGCGGGCTGTCAGCTCCATCTGTATCCTGAGACGCGCCAGCAAGGCGTCTTTTTCGACATCGGCCAGTTCAAGCCTGCGCGCCTGTGCCTGCAGGTCTTCGGTTCGGCTGCTGATAATGCGCGACAGCTTGCGGGCTTCGATACGATAGCGCCAGACGATCGCCACATAGGACAACCCGATCAGCACGACCAGCGCGAGACCACCCAGCACCCAGAACTGTCGCCTCTGCCACCATCTGGGATCGATCACGAAGTCGACCAGCCTGGAAGGTTCTGGCCAGACCTGCCCCGGATGAGCCGCCGACGTCTCAAGCGTATAACGCCCCGGTGGCAGGGCTGTCAGTTCGAGCGTGCGCGACCGACCTTCTGTCGTCCATTCATTCCCTGCCCCGCGTATGGTGGTACGAAAAAGGATTTCCGCCGGGGCGATATAACTGGGCGCGGTATAATGCACGGTAAGGTTGTGCCGTGACGGCACATGCAGGACGGCCCCGTTGCGATAATCGTGGATTTCACGCCCATCCAGCGCAATGCCGTCGAGTGCCACGGGCAGAGACGGCGGCTTGACCAGAAAATTGTCGAAGGTTGCAGGGTCGGTCCGTGCAATGCCGATCGCGGTGGCAACCCAGAGCGACCCGTCGGCGCGTAACGCAATACTGGGCTGCGCACTACCGCTGGCCTGGCTGCTGCTCAGCCCGTTCGTCTCATCGAGCTGGATCAGGGAAAGCGTGTGTTTTCTGCCATCGGCTGCTGCCTCAAGATCGTCCAGCGACATCCTGAACAGACCGCGATTGCTTGTTGCCCAGACATAGCCCCGGTGATCTTCAATGAGAGAAAATATGGAATCGACAGGCAGACCTGCATTTCGGCCAACATGAGCGATTCTGCCTTTGCGGTAACGATACAGACCACGATCCGAGGTAAACCACATATCGCCTGCCACGGGCAGAAATCCGAAGATCGTATGGGCCCCGTCGAGACCGCTGAAACGGTAGATACGCGTCGCCCCGTCATGAATGGTTCTCAATCCATCAAGCGTCCCGACCCAGAGCGTTCCCTCTGTCTCGACAAGCGCGGTAATCAGCCCGGGTGGTGTATTACGCGCCGGATAACGGGTAACTCGTCCCTCCTGGTCGAGCCTGTACAGGCCATGCTGCGTGCCGATGACAATATGCCCGTCCTGGCTGATCGCCAGTGCCCGGACATTACCAGCCGGCAGACCGTTGCTGGTATCGAGATGACTGATCGTACCATCGGGAAGCAGCCCGAAGAGACCATCGGCGTAAGTGCCGAACCATGAGGTCCCATCTGGCGCCTGAACGCTGGACAATATTTCCGGCTGATGACCCGACCGGGTTGGGAGATATTCGGTTTCCGGCGGCTCATCGCCTTTCAGATGAGAGAGGCCACCATCCGTACCGATCCAGAGCGTTTTGTCACGATCTTCCATAACTGTGCGTACGAAATCACCTGCAAGGCCATTATTGCGCCGCAGCGTACTGAAAGGCGTTTCCTGAAGCCGGAAGAGCCCGGCATTCGTCCCCACCCAGATCGATCCCTCCCGATCTTCCGCAAGGGCAAGAATACGCCCACCCGTCGGATCAAGCGTGTCCGGCATTTCCTCAATGCGCTCGCCATTGATGCGGATCAGACCGTGATCTTCCGTACCGACCCACAAGGCGCCGTGATGATCCTGCAGCAGCGCCGTCACACGGCCTTCATCGCGCAGATCATAGGCGAGCCTGGGTTTGCGGTCGGCAATGGAATAGACGCGGCTGTCGGAAACGACCCAGAATGTCCCGTCCGGGGCACGATACGGCCATGAAAGCCCGTGTGGGAGATTCCATGCGGCTGGCGGCGCGTGAACATGGCCATTAGCCTCGCGAATCAGGATACCGCTATAGGTGCCAACCCAGAGCGCATCGGATTCATCGAACGCCATATTGCGATAGATGGTCGATAAAGGGTGGTTCGGCCCGGCTGCGGTGTAATGGAAGGCCCCGGAACGGGACATCGTTCCCAGACCATGATTTTCATAAAGCAGCGAGACATCGCCATGTCTGTCGATTTTCATCGACTGGATCAGGGCTGAAGGTGCCTCGGCATTATGGGCCCAGAAATGCCAGCTTCCGTCATGATCGTGCCGGCCGATATCGCCTCGGGCATCGCTGAACCACATATCCCCGGCAGAATCCGTAACCAGAGCGCCAATACCGTTATCAAGCAGAGCCGGGTCGCTGCCACGGTTCTGCACATGAAAATCGAGCCCGTCATACGAGACCAGCCCCTCCCATGTCGCGAACCACATGCGACCGTCCGGCCCCTGGGTGATGTCGCGTATGGAGTTCTGAGGCAGACCGTCCTGCGTCGTCCAATGCCTGATCGCGTAATTGGCCAGAGGCGACAACGCATCGGCTTTGGACGCCATGGCAACGGTTGGCGTCATAACCAGAGCGAACAAGGCGCACAGCGTCGCTGCGCGGGAAAACAGATGCTTTTTTGCATCGTCATCAAGTCTGTAGAAGCTGAAGCGCTCTGGCGCGGTCATGCTCTCAACCCTTGCCATACTGCGCTTTCCATCTGCCATTTTTGTATCGTGGTGGCACAGGCAAACGGATGACGTGCAATATCGCATTCATCCGCCGCGTTGGGCAGTGACCCGACCAAGGCAGAAGCCCAGAATTCATAATTCCACATTTTAGACAGGAAAAGTGACGATTTCGATACGACCGCAGGTTAAATCGGCGGGAGGGTTCAACCTGTTGGTTCAACCTGTTCGTTCAACCTGTTACAGCCGTTGACGCATACTGCTCGCTGCACAGGAAACAACAGAAAGCCGCTGACCTGCCGCGTTCGGAACCCAGCAGTAACGCACCAGTATTCGCACCATCAAACGGCTGAGAAATCGTATCAGCAGTTTATGATTTAATCCATTCGCGCGTTGAAATCCTATAAAAGGAAGTGGTCTGACCGGATGCCTATTCCCACCTATCAAGAATTAATGCTCCCCGTTCTGCGCCTCGCTGCGACGGGCGAGCGACGTGTGGCTGAGGCAGCTGAACATATTGCCGATGAGCTCGGTCTGAGCGCTGACGAACGTGAGGAACTGCTCCCGAGCGGTGGACAGCGTTTGCTCCACAACCGCATTCACTGGGCAAAATTCTATATGACGAAGGCGGGGCTGATCGCCTCACCCAAACGCGGGCGGTTCGTGGCGACCGAGGCTGGAAAAACCCTGCTGAACACCAACCCGACACAGCTCGGTGTCGATGAACTGAAAAGTTATCAGAGCTTCAACAGCTTCTACAGAGCACAAAAGCCGACTGAAAATGAGAACATGAAAGCGGCGCCCCCTCCAGTAGAGTCTCCCCAAGCCTCGGAAACCGCCACACCGGAAGAGCAGGTTGAGGCCGCCTATCAGGCCATGCAATCGGCCCTGCGTGCAGAATTGCTGGAACGCATCGTTCAGAACAGCCCTGCGTTTTTCGAACACCTGATTGTCGATCTGCTTATTGCCATGGGCTATGGCGGCTCGCAAAGGAGCGCTGCCACGCAGCTTGGTCGTTCGGGCGATGGCGGTGTGAACGGTGTCATCAACGAAGACAAGCTGGGTCTTGACCGGGTTTATGTTCAGGCCAAGCGCTATGCCGATGCCACAATCGGTCGACCCGATGTTCAGGCTTTTGTCGGCAGTCTGGTGGGACATGGGGCTACCAAGGGTGTGTTCGTCACGACCTCGAACTTCAGCACGCAGGCACGCGATTACGTCAGGCATCTGACACAGCGCGTCATTCTGATCGACGGCGACCGGCTTACCGAATTGATGATCGAATATGGTGTTGGCGTGCGCATCAGCCGCGCGATTGAATTCAAGCGACTGGATGAGGATTTCTTCACCGAGGAATGACCCGGCAAGGAGATTTCCGACGCCTGCTCGTATCGCAAACGCGCCACGCAGTTGCTCAGCACAATGCTGATAGGCCCGGCTGGAAAGACCCGGCCATCATGACTTTTAGGAATTTCTCGGAAGACTGGCGCGCCCTGCTGGATTCGAACCAGCGACCCACAGCTTAGAAGGCTGTTGCTCTATCCAACTGAGCTAAGGGCGCGTATCGCCATACCCTTGGTGGTGGTGGTCGGGGCGCCCGGACTCGAACCGGGGGCCTCTTGTACCCAAAACAAGCGCGCGACCAGGCTGCGCCACGCCCCGAACGCGCGGACCCTACCGCAAGTCGCGATAGGGTGGAAGATGCGTCTTTGAAAAAACTGAAGAATTATCCGAGGTTACGAGCCAGGGGCGGCACGAAGAGCGGTGCAGTGTCCCACGGGAAGAGCACCCAGGTATCCTGCGCCACTTCCATGACATACTGATCCGTATGGGGCTTGCCATTGGGCTTGGCGTAAAGGCAGGCAAAATGGGCCTTGGGCAGCACGTCACGCACCACCTTGGCCGTCTCGCCGGAATCGACCAGATCGTCGATCACCAGAAAGCCTTCGCCATCGCCAGCCGCAACCGGGGCTTTGACCACTTGCGGCACTCTCTGGTCCTGTGCGCTTTCGCCCGCGTAGCTGATAACCGAAATCGATTCGACAAGACGACAATCCAGCTCGCGGGCGATGATGGCTGCCGGAATGAGGCCGCCGCGCGTCACGGCAACGATCCCCTTGAATTCACCGCGTGCCATCAGGGCCGAAGCAAGGGTACGGGCATCGCGATGCAGCTGGTCCCAGGTGACGGTTGCGTAGTTGGTAGCCATCAGAACAGTTTTCCTCCATCCGGCACCCGGTGATCCGGGCAGATCAGGACCAGATCGCCCGAGCGATCCGGCATGCCAAGTGCCAGCACTTGATTAGCGGTAGTAGTATGCAGTCGGGGATTAACCACAGCACAAACTTGCCTGCCAACCAGCTGAGTGACCTTGTAACGCTTTGCCAGCGCCATTGTGGCTCTCCTGACACCCAGATGTGCGCCAAAATCGATCCAGAGAAGCGTCTTGTCGCCCTCTTCCTGCGCTGAGGCGATCGTCCCTACGCGTATATCGGGCTGGCTGGAGCCGATCGCGCCCTCTGGGCCAGACGAGTCGGAGGTAAGATCTGGATGTGCATTCATCGTCGAAAAACTGCCTGTATGCTTCGCGAAATGCAATCGGCCACGCAGGCGCGGCGGCGTCCGGCATCTGCATGCCCCGATATACCGGAGGGGCGTCGCAAAAGAACGGCCTTGGGGGCCTCCTGAAACGTCGTGCCGCACCCAAGGCGTCTGCTTTGCGCTGTAGCGCCTGACCGCGCTCATGCCGGTTGCCAGAGGGGTTTTGCGACGTCACAGGCTCACATACCCATGGCATTGGTTCCATGGCTCTCGTCGCTGGTCCTGTCTCGCGGGCTCTGCTTATAGTGGCCACGCCATGCCAGAACCTCAAAATACCTCCCCTATTCCCGACACGCCTTCCGAAGCGCTACGCGACATCGCCGGACTGCGTCCCTTCCTTGCCGGGCGCACGCTATCCGCCCTCTCCTCTCAGGTTCTTGCTGTTGCCGTTGCATGGCAGACCTACGCCCTGACACATAGCGTCACGGCGCTCGGTCTCATCGGGCTGGCGCAGTTCCTGCCCATGCTCGTCCTCGTCTTTATCTCGGGCCATGTCGCGGATCGCTACAACCGCAAACGCATCGTGCAGATCTGTCAGGCAGTCGAGATCTGCGGGGCGCTTCTCATGGCCTTCGCCACCATGACGGGTCAGCTCGCGCCCTGGACGCTTTATGTGCTCGTTGCCTGTTTCGGAGCCCTGCGTTCTTTCGAAGGCCCTTGCCAGCAGACATTTCTGCCCTCCATCGCAACCCCTGCCCAGTTCCCGCGCGCCGCAGCACTCTCGGCCTCGCTGTTCCAGACGGCCTCGATCATCGGTCCATCTCTCGGCGGGCTGCTTTACGGTCTGGGGGCTGATTTCTGCTACCTGACCTGCGCTGTGGGTTTTGCCATTGCGTTCGTTTCGACTTCACTGCTCAAGCTCAAGCCCTATTCAGGCAGCCGCTCGCCCATGAGCCTCGAATCGCTCTTTGGCGGTATCGCGTTTCTGCGTCGTCGTCGCGATCTTCTGGGCGCAATTTCGCTCGATCTTTTTGCTGTGCTGCTCGGCGGGGCCACCGCCATGCTGCCTGTCTATGCCGATGATATTCTGCATCTCGGGCCGATAGGGCTCGGCATCCTGCGCGCCTCACCCGCCATCGGCGCCTTGCTGGGGTCGCTTTTTCTGGCGCGCTATCCGCTCAAAGCCCATGCCGGGCCGATCATGTTCGCATCGGTGGGTGTTTTCGGCATTGCGACCATCGTGTTCGGTCTGTCGCACTCCCTCACCCTCTCCGTGCTCTCTCTGGCTGTTCTGGGGGCAGCAGACGTGGTGAGCGTGGTGGTACGCGGTGCGCTGACGCAGCTGGCCACGCCTGATGGCATGCGCGGTCGTGTGTCGGCTGTGAACATGCTGTTCATCGGGTCGAGCAATCAGCTGGGTGAGTTCGAGAGCGGCATGCTGGCAACGGCTATCGGCACGGAGGCCGCCGTAGTGATGGGCGGGATCGGCACGCTCATTGTCGCCGGGCTCTGGATCAGGATGTTCCCGCGCCTGTGGACGCTGGATCGCCTCGATACGATCAGGCCGGATGGTGAATGATTTTCAAGGGAAAATGCCTGGCTCCCGAAGTAGGACTCGAACCTACGACCCAGCGATTAACAGTCGCTTGCTCTACCAACTGAGCTATTCGGGACCGGCGAGGCACTATCTAGCGAAAGCTTTTCCTGGGGTAAACCCCCCCTTTGTCATTTTTTTTGCATATGGAGTTTTTCTTCTCATGGCAGCGCCTTCCCGACGTCTTCTACTCATGGGTGCAGGGGGCATTCTTCTCGCTACAGCCCTGCAAACGCGCCATATTTTTCACCATCGCAAACAGATTGCGACAGACGGAAAGAAGCGACGCGTCCGCCTTGCCTGGCCCGAGCCCGATTACGATCCGCTCTTGTGGCTATGCCAGCAGGGTATTTTCGGCCGGTACGATCTTGAGGTGGAAATCATCGAGGCAGGCGGCGGCAACAGCGCCATCGATGCCGTGCTCAACGGGCGGGCCGATGCGGCTCTTGCGCCCCTGCTCGACTGGCTTCCAACCCTTTATCAGGATGACGCAGACGAACTGCCTGCGAAACTGACATGCGGCATAAGGGGGGGGAGTTATCGCCTTCTGGTGCGCCGCGACCTGCATCTGCACAAGGTCGCCGATCTTGCGGGCAAGAAAATAGGCGTGGTGAGCCTTGAGGGCGCCGACAGACGATTCGTCAGTATCCAGCTCAGACGGCGCGGATTGCACCCCACCGATTCGGTTCACTGGGTCGCCATTCCCGCAGATGACATGGGCGACGCGCTTCGTGCCGGTGAACTGGACGCGGTTGCCGTACACGACCCGATGGGCTGGCGTATTCTACAGCAGACGAAGGGCATCAGCTGGAACATGCTCGACAGCATGACCGGGGCAGAGCGCGAGCGCATCGATCTGACGCTCGGCATCGCGACCAAAGCACTCGCCCGCGATCCGGGGCTTGCCGCCGCGTTAACAGCCGCCCTGAACGATGTGCAGCACGAATTTCCTGCGCATCGCGACGAACTTGCGCAGCTCTGGCTCAAGGATGGCGAAGCGCCAGATGACGCCAAAGGTATGCTGGACCGCGAGATTGCGAGCCATCCGGTCACGAATCACGCCCTGCGTGTTCAGGTCGAGCAATATGTCGATGAACTCAAGCTGCTCGGCCTGATGCAGGATGCCGATAACGCAACGGATATTGCCCATCGAATCTGCCTGAGCGTGTGAGCGCTCCGGCCCTGGGGCAAGTCAGGGAGTGTCGATGATAGCCGGGTGACGAAGCACGCCCGCACCCGACAGGCCTATCGCCCGATCAGCCCCGTTCGATGGCCTCCCGGCCGGCTGTCGCAAGCTGGTCGACACGCTCGTTATTCACGTCGCCGCTATGCCCTTTGACCCAGAGCCAGGTTACCTTGTGGCGCTTTTCAGCCGCGAGAATACGCTGCCAGAGATCGAGATTCTTGACCGGATCACCTGCCGCATTACGCCAGTTCCGTCTGACCCACCCCGTGTGCCAGCGCGTAATGCCGTTGCGCAGATATTCGCTATCGGTGTGAAGCGTGACATGACAGGGGGCGCTTGAGTGCCTCAAGCGCTTCCGCGGCGGCGGTCAGCTCCATGCGGTTATTGGTCGTCTCGGGCTCCCCGCCCGATAACTCGCGCTCGTGCCCCATGGAGCACAAGAGCACGCCCCACCCCCCCGGACCGGGGTTGGGTCTGCATCCGCCATCGGTCCAGATCT
>CAJQZM010000156.1:140518-180603 GCA_907164665.1 Colias nastes | reverse complement strand
TCATACGAAACTGCTGAATACGCCGTTCGCACGGGAATAGAATGTGGGTGCGATTTCCCTGAATTAGCATCCAAGCTTACGTCTTTATAATTATTAAAATGTATAAATTCATTCTTTAACTCCGGTCTGCATCGTGCAGACATGGGTGTAAAAGTCTCATTTTAGTTAATAAATGTAGTTATAAAGTATATCTGGTTTTCTTTTGGGGCCTCCGGCTGCGGGAAATGTAATTGGCGCAGTCGGTAGGATCCTCAAAAAACGTGGCATAGATAGTGACCTCGCTATCGCTACGAGGATCCAGAATCTACGGTTTCTGCGGCCTGGAGGCTAAATCAAACATCGATCCCGAAAAGTAACCAGATTAATTGGTAAGTACTTAGAATAGTTCTGTGTTGCTTCCTTTTACTATTTTGTACATTTTTAGTCCTAATTTCCTTTCCATGATTTTCCATCCGTGAAAGTCTAATTCCCGAGAGCAATACATTGAGTTAGGCTGTTCGTGGACTAGTTTTAGATTATTTTAATAGTAGAGATTTACTTTAAAATTAATTATATTATTAACTAGATTAGATACTTATTAACTAGATTATAAAGTTATATAAAGTTACTGCTGAAGGTAGTGTAGCCTTATTTCTTAATCAATGATACCTAAATTGAATAAAATTACCGGTTCTGCCGCGCGATTTATTAATTCGAATGGCATACCCAAAATTAAGTGCCTACTCAATGCCCATTCAAAATGCATTAATAAATAATTTCAGAATCAAAAAGACAAAACCACTCTGTATAATGATTTGGCATTTGCGACACAGGGTAGTAGCACCCCGCAGGAATTTTACGGAATATATCAGCAATGATTTTAGCACTGTCATGACTTACATTTCGCTTCATGAATCGGCACCTAGTAATCATCATAGAGGCAAAACGTACACTTTATATAAATAAAAAAATTCTACAAGCTTTTATTCGCATTTTATAGGAGGCCTTAGGCTCAAGAATTCAATGAATGCGGCCGATTTCAATTGAAAAAACGTTTAAAAAATTGTGACAATTAAATTTTTCATTATAAATTTAATGTAAAATTTAATTTAATTTAATCATTAGAATTTGTGTATAAAGAATTAAATGCATCTTATTTACAGAATAAAAATAATTTTAATAATTAGTAAAAATGATAGAAAAGAATTTAATTCGAAACCCATTAGAGATTTACCTTTAACACAAAATTACATATTTGAAAATGCATGAAATGAATATGCATGAATTATATCCACCTGAGTACGGCCCTGACTTTTATTCCGAGAATCATTCGCATCACAATTATAGTGAATCGCCTTATCGGTACCTATACATATGATCCGAACTTTACACACTATAGTAGTAATAGCTTTACTGACTGTGAAGATAATGTCCCATAAGGATTTTCGGGAAATATTTCATTAAAAAAATAATAATAATACAGCCAAGGACAACTCTCTTACATTCAAATTTAAAATTCATCCCATCACGATTTAATATTTTCGATGGATCAGCCTGTTGTAGATAAAGTGTTTAATGCAGAAATTTCACAAGTCAGAATTTGAAAAATTAGAAACATATTAAGGCCTAGTGAGACTACTTACACATTATCATACTTTTGTTCAGTACTATCTACTTGATGATATAGAGATGAAAGTAAATTACAGAATCAGCTGACAGAATATATACAAAATTTTAAGATTATCATTTTAAAACTCTATATGAAATACAAATTAATCATCTCAAATCAAATTCATCATCAAAAGTAAGTATGCTAAAGTTTTAGTTCAATTAGAGACGTTAGAGCCAAATCGTATAAAGAGAGGTTTAATTAAAATATGACAGTTTCATTAAAGCTCTTCAAAAAACCAGCATTCAGTTTATATCAACAATTACTATTGTATTGTTTTATATAATTAATATAAAACAGCCATCTATTCTTTCTCATATAGTGGAAAATCAAAAGAAAATTAATTTCACATTAATTCAATTCTAAAAAAAATTAAATGACAATAATCTTATTAGAGACGTTAAGTTAGCTAATCATCATTCAATATTAGTTATAGAAACAGTTAGGAAGATGATTAAGAAATTAGGTAAGATTTATAATTAGAATAAAATATAAGAATTAAAAGATAGGGAATATTATAATATACTTAAGCCTGGATACTACTTTTCGAATAAGCAAATTGTAATAATTTTTAAATTTCCATTAGTTTCTACAGATATTCTTGATTTATTTCATTTAGCTTATTTTCCAAATAAGAATAGGCAGGCCCTCATCCCTTCCTATCCCTATATAGCAACTAACAGTAACTCATTCTTGTACATAGAGGCTGAATGCCCGAAGTATAATATCTGGTATCTCTGTGAATCGAAAAGCAATCAAATTCAGACGAAGCCGGACTGTATTCAGGACTTCATTCAGATTCAGAATCAAACCTTAAATAGTTCCTGCGAGATGACAGTTATTTCACTCTCAAAAGAAACGACGCATGAATTAGATGAACGACATTACATACTATCTTTACCACGCTCATCTAAAATCTCACTATAAATGCAAACGTGAGGACTCCGTGATACTCCAAGGTACATTCTTATTAACTATACCTATTGGATGTATGTACGAGTCGGAGAATTTCAAGACCTAATGTAAATGACAAAATTAAGGAACAGCCACTGACTGAAGATAAGCGGTACAGATATCAAGGACATTAGAAATAAATATACAAGATACGAAATTCTCAACTCAGTTAATTTGGAAGATTTGCACAAAATCCAATAGCAAGTTTTAATGCAAACCCCTATCGTTATAGAAAAGGATCCTGTAATATATCAAACAACTATCCCTATATACATAATTCTGGTTGGTGCAGTCTTAATTTTGGCCATTTGGTACATGATGTGACGCAGATCGACACATACTTTATAGAAGACCACAGATGAGCAGATGAGCCCCAGCTTCCAGCAACATTTTTTCACAAAATTCAAAAATGGTCGCTGAACTTCGGCGGGAGGAGTTACGGCCCTGCCTTCATACGAAACTGCTGAATACGCCGTTCGCACGGGAATAGAATGTGGGTGCGATTTCCCTGAATTAGCATCCAAGCTTACGTCTTTATAATTATTAAAATGTATAAATTCATTCTTTAACTCCGGTCTGCATCGTGCAGACATGGGTGTAAAAGTCTCATTTTAGTTAATAAATGTAGTTATAAAGTATATCTGGTTTTCTTTTGGGGCCTCCGGCTGCGGGAAATGTAATTAGGTCATAAATACATACATACATATATTTATTCGGCTTTTATTAAACTAGTCTTGTTTATTTAGATGCAAAATATATATTATTCTGTATTAAGCGATTGAGAAAATAACAACGGAACTACGATTGTTTTTAGAGATAGCATACGCTCGTTAAAGTAGATAGGGGGCGATGATTTAGGAACAATGATAATGTTAGCGTTTACAAACGTAAATAACTTGCTTTCTTGGCTTGAACTGTGAACGTTGTTTGCTGGTTTGAAAATAACATAACATACGGATAAGTTATGCTTTCAGGTTTCAGCGTTGCAAATGTAAACAACACTTTGTCATAAAGCATGTGTATTGACTTTACTATTGGAATGCAAACAAAATGTTTAATCATCGATCTAAGTATTTACTCCGAAAGTAAGTGGAGATAAATCGTTGGTTATGGTAAAAAATTTGTTTTGAAATTTAAGAAGCAACATCAAGATTACACGTACAACTTGAAATAGGAGGGAAAATCACAAAGCACATACAAAAGGACATGCAATCACACCGTAATTTTATTGTTTACTGTGTGTTAAACATGCTTCCCAAATAAACCATGTCTACACAAACCACAGAATACACACACAATACAAAGTCCAAATAGCGGTGTCCCATGTATTTTATTTTCTCAAATTGCACACCCTGTGAATACCGTGTGTTCAAGCGTAATATTCTGTTAACGTGTAATTAGGTTCAGTGTTTCCACTTCCATATGGTCAGTCCTGCCGGTAACTGCTCTCATGCACGTAAAGGTCACATTTACTGCTTCGCGTTCCCAAATGAGCTTTAAATAGATATAGCGTATAGTTTTCAGTGCTGTAATTATACAGGGTGCGTTTTTTTTGGTGGTGTTAATGGTTTTTTTGTGTAGCGCTTTAGTGATGGTTAAATTGATTTGTGTTGAATGGTTGTTCAATATGTGTGTGTATAGTCGAAGAAAATATGATATAACAAAGTCCTTTCAGCTGTTTTCCAAAATACCTAACAAATATTTAAATACTTTCACTTTCACATACTGTAATAATTTAATAGGATAATTTTCATTTTTGAAGTTTAATTACTGTTGTTCACGTTATTTTTCATTAAAACATCCACATCACGTAAAGTACTATATAGTGGTAGTTGTGTTTTAAAACGATTGTCTCAGAGATGTGGTGAAGAAGGTTAAGTGTGGAGAGCTCGTTAAACTGGCTAACGTTTCTTGTGGAGCCCTTATTAAAACTGCCAGAACGTGAGCGACCTCGTAAAGGACAAAGGGCACACAAAAAGCGACATACTATCATACAATGATACTCAAATAATCTTGTAAGCCCCATACGTTCTTTAGAATTCACGTTAATTGTACTATTTTTTGCTCTCAAATGTTGATGGATATTTGATGACCGAAAAGTTGGATGAAATGTGATGTTTAGTGGGAGATGAAGTTATTATATTATGTCGTAAAACTGTAATAATAATTTACATATTAGCTTTCAGTTTACAGCCTTTTTGAGCACATTTTATTTAAAGAAAATGTATGTGGAAAGATATCTATTTCGAAAAACATTTTCGTATGTGAATATACTTTTAGAAATGAAATGAAAGTCTTTTGCATTTCAGTCTATCAATAAATCTGGTTTAAAATAACTTGTAAATACATTAATTTTAACATAAAACAGAAATGTATTTATAAAGGGATATAATACTGGTCGCGCCAATATAAAAATATACGTAAATATATTTCTTCGATATCAAGCGGACTGTAAGACTCGATCTACGTGGTGTAAGCAAAGAGGGAAAGACGGGAACACACGGCACATACCTCGTCGGAGGGAGTAGCGTCCAGAACACGCGCCGCGCCACGCGGTCAGGGTCCTCCAGCTCGCGGCGGGCACGAACGGGTCCAGTCCAAACACTCCACGCGAACACACACGCGGCGGTGAGTGCGACCAAGGGCCGGGGCACGGGATACCCCGGTGGTGTTACAAAAGCACAATGCCTGATGATCTAGAGAGCCTCGTGGAAGCTCTCCGGCGGTTGAGTCCCGATCCTCGCGAAAGATCGGAGCGAACTGTCGAATGACCTTCGTGACATAGGTACGTCACGTGGCGAGCGCTAAATAGCGCGCGGTGATTGGTTGTGCTCGTATGTAGGGAAGGATGAAGGAATACACCACGAAACAATAAACATTTAATTTCTACATTTACTATTTTAATTATATTGGCGTTACCAAATACAAGTAATAAATATGAGGGAATGTAACAGAAAACTGTAATTAGCCTTTATATTCCGTTTTCATTTGAGTGTGACCCAAACCTTCAGCTTAATCCAATTCGTGTCGAAATAAACTGGAATCTAGCTATACAATCTCAATGACCTCTTTAATTATATTATCCCAGGTATATAAGAAAACACGATGTAAAGCTTAAAAGCGATTTATAACATAATTTCCGTTAAATTTAAGGAAGGCCCTAAATTACGCCTTAATAAGATTTTAAAGATCTAAACAATTGCGATTTCATTCACGTAATTCTATCTTTATTAAGTGAAATTTTCTTTATGGCTTCCGAGACGAATATTTTAACCCGAATAAATTAATACCGCCTACATTTGTTGAACGTTATTAACCTTATACAATACTGGTTTGCGAATTTCTTCATTTGAAAAGGTTTTAACATTAATTACAACACGCTTGAAAATACATTCACGACATTGGATAATAACGTTGAATTTTAAGAATTTTAATGATTGTTGCTATCAATTGCTATTGACATTTTTAATATCGCTTTATTACATAAATTTACTTACATTTTGATTCATTAACACATCGCATTTTCATTCATCTATTATAATAGTAGATACTATTTCAAACGTTAATTTAATATTGTTTTTAATAGAATGCTTTCGAATTTGTATTATGTACGAGATCGACAAAGACTCAAACGTAAATAATAAACAACAAAAAAGCAAAATATCCCGTAAAAATATAGTAAAAACAGTAATTCGCAAACAATCCCATCACCGCCAGTCGGCTGGTCACCCAATATTTTGGAAATGCGGACATAATTCCCCGTACACCGCTAGTACAACCCAGATGCTTTATGATCCGGACAGCACACAGCTATGTTTAAATGCTGTGGCATGTGGACAGAAGTACATCGAATGATTTAGAGTTTTCATTTCACTATTGTTTATTTTACAGTGCATTTCGGTCCGCTGACCTATGACGTAATGGATGAAATATTATGTGCTCAATCATTATATCTAATTCAAATAGTGGTTTATATTTAATTAATATTTTTTTGATTTGACTGACTGGTTAGCTTGGTGGGTAGTGACCGTGCCTTCCAAGCCAGAGGTCGTGGGTTTGATTCCCACCCAGGGCAAATATTTGTGTGATGAACATAGATGTTTGCTCTGTGTCTGGGTGTTAATTATCTATATAAGTTATTTATTTAAAATTATATATGTGTGTTTATCAGCCATCTGGTTTCCATAACACAAGCGAAAGCATAGTATGAGATCGGTTCGTGCCGTGTGTGAAAATTGTCCTGAAATAGGTATATTAAATTCTTATGTTAAAGTCTCCGTTGATATACTTTTCAGTGTGTGCATGAATAAGGAATCAAAAGAAATTTATATCGTATCCTAACGTCAACAAAGAACCTAATAAATTATTCATTTTTAATTTCAATTACAGAGTTCTTGTTAACTTCTTAAGCGGAGTTTATTTTGTAACAGAATGTCCGCGTCAGTGAATTTATCGTCATAAATCAATTGTTTTAAACTAATAAAAGAAAATTACGGGCAAAAATAGCGTAGGAAGTTTTATACGAAATCCTAGTTACATTTAAATATTCTAAAATAATGTTACATTGACTACATGATTTTGATTAGCTCTAATTAGGCTCGTAGCAAAGGTCCTGAGGTAAAAAGGGCTACTTAATGTCATAGATGGTCGAGTTTTAGAAGCCACACACTAATATGTTTTTACAATCGCCCAATGGTAATAAAACAGGGATGGGACTGAGATTAAGCTCGTTTATCATTCGCTTTGATGGCCCTTTTTGCAGTAATCATTCATTTTCCTTCCGCCGGTTTTAGCTTTCTTTGCGTTTAAATAACGCTTTGTTGTGTGGTTAACTTTTTCGTTTTTATGTACCTACTTTTGATTAATAAACCCCATGTGTCAGTATTGATCAATGTTTAACATTAGCTTTAAAAGTTCGAACAAACGGCATGCGAGTGAATAAACGACATTATTTATTTTCCGTTTTATTCCGCCTGAGTACGTTTTTGATAAAAAGCGTGTAAGAAGAACGTCAAGTGGTATAAATAATATGGAACAATAATTTATAGCCAGTTTCATTCACTACAATTATCACTAGACGTAAGTTAGAGCGCTCGCAATAAAAGGGAATGACCATAAATTCTCGTCACGCCGAAGTGGACTCTAGTGTGGTTATAATAAAAAAAATCCCTTTAGACAATTTTCCATTACCGTCGTCCATTGTTGGGTCAGTCGGTGGACAGCGTTTTATGGCCCAGAGCTGTGTCGTAAGTTCTTATTAAACCGTAGGGAACGCACTGCCTCGCTTAATTGATTTAGAGACTGGAGGATCACTTTTTGTACCCTACCAATTATTTAGACTTAACCTTAAAAAAGCTCCCATTTGTTAGAAGAAGGCTGAGAAAGAAATAGCACTGTCCACTTAAAAGATTTCGAATTGCTGTTCTGTTTGGGACTGAAGAGAAACCATATTCTGAAACCGCTGTTTTTGATGTTAGTTGGTTTAAGAAGCTCTGCACATCAGTCCAAAAATCAAAATTAAAATTATGTTTATTTAATATTAATCAAACAAAAAGTTCATGTGATATACAAGAAATATGTTAAAACATACATGCTGTAGCTTTTTGTTCAAAATAATGTTAAATATAATTAATGAAAATTCATTTAAACATAAACCAAATAACATTAGTGAAACATAAATATGTGTTCATCTAAAAATAAATTTATTTCGGTAAAGTATCGTTTTAACGAATACAGAATTGTTTATTTGCGAAGTGTTTTCTTTACTATGAAGGTAATAAGGCAGGTGAAGTCTGTAGCTTAGCTACGGATTATTATTGTCAGTCAAAAGTCGGCTTTTACTCTTCAAGCTTAAAATTTATTGTTATAATATATACTTGTTTTAATAGTGCTAAATAGAAATTTTTGTCAGGTCTCCTACTAGGAACACTGGTAGCGTTACGGGTGCTTTGCCGAACTTTAATAACAAATATTAAGCAAACTTGATTTTAAATTGATTTAATACCAATAATATGTTCCCTACCACATAGGTAGGTACATAGGAATTTACCTATAATATGTCATTTATCTCCATCGCTTGAGACACGTTCAATTTAGTTGAGCCCGGACTGTTTGGAAGTCATTATATTATGATGTTTTTGTTACCATGGCATTGTGAAAGCCGATACTTAATTACTTATTTCGTTATAGATTGTGAACACAAACCATTCATAATATCACGCAACATTTGTTATTATCTATACTAATATTATAAAGCTGAAGAGTTTGTTTGTTTGTTTGTTTGAACGCGCTAATCTCAGGAACTACTGGTCCGATTTGAAAAATTCTTTCGGTGTTAGATAGCCCATTTATCGAGGAAGGCTATAATATATCATCATGCTAAGACGAACAGCAGCGGAGCAATGCGGGTGAAACCGCGGAGCACAGCTAGTTATAAAATAAAATTACAATGTAATATTTCATAACTTACGAATTTTGTTTCCTAATGTGTCGATTTTCACATCTTTTTAGTTTCGTATTCCGCGAAAGAAATTGCAAACGGCTTTTAGTGATGAATTCGAAATTTAAAAATAAATAGCAGCAGCTTCTATTTAGCATAGAAAAGTAAGTTAGTTCATCTCTCTTAGCTTTACATGTAGATTTGTTTACCAACTTGTATATCACAGCTCTACGCTCATTTCTTATGCCGTGGAACGCTACGATAAAAAATAAAAACTATTTCTTGTTCGTACTTGTAAAATGTATTAAACCGCAGTGGAGCAAGGAAATACTGGGGCCCTATTTTTGTTATATTGCTTGCTAACATTGTTATATTTTATTGTACGAGATTTTGTGGCTCTACATTATTTTTGACAAAATGCAATAGAAAATATTTTTTACGTGTACTAAAATAAAATAAATTAAAATATATACCTTCTTAAAGATTTAAAAAGAAACAATTCCTCATATGTGTCGGGACATCAAAGTATAAGATTTGACTGAAAAGGCGGTAATGATAATAACTAATAAGCAAATATTGTAACAAGAAAAATAAAGCATTTAAGTCTTTGAAGTTACCATTATCACAAAATGATTTAACAGGCATCATCACGTAAGGTTTTATGGCACAAACGTGACGGTACTCTAAATATTCAAATTTAAAGGATTTTTGTGAGCATAATCCGATCCTGCTTTCAGAGTTCTTTCAAGAACTGCAGAAATGTTTGCTTATTCCACAGCGTCTACGTCAATTCCAATTTTTTATAGCCAACTAGTGTAAGATTGCCAATTTAGATGCTATTTTTAAATGTAAAATTTAAATTGCATGAGACGTTTACGAATGGCTTGTATAAAAGGTTCATTGTTGTTCGATCGAATTAATGTAATACGTATTGTAAATCTACGAACTGATTTTGACTGTCATTTGTTTCTAGCTGCAGTGAATTATGCTATGATCATGATTTATTTATTTATATCTTGACTCGTAGTCAGTCAGCGGCCCGTATACTACCATTTTAAGTTTTTAAGAAAGATATTTCAATCCTCTGGATGGAATCAATCAATCACAATGTTTTACAATACAACAACAATAAAAGTACAATACAATCACTATGGCAATTCAAACTTTTATAGATACAAGGAAATTGGAATTTGTTGTATGAATAAAGAACAGTATGTATAAAGAATTTGCCTTTATACATACATGGGTATTAAAAAATCCTCCAAAAATACTGAACATTTTTTAGCGTAAAACAACACAGAGAATAAAAAAGACTAAGATAACTCTTATTCAATGTGTGTTTAATATAGTGACAAAACAGTACTTGGATTAGTAAGTTTTCTTAACTTATATAGTCTTACGACATTTAGTTATATGGTTAGCGCTTAAGCCAGTTCTGTGAAGCCCTTCAAGCTACGTGCAAAGTAGTTTTACTTTACTTACTTAGATGCTTAGTTTGCTTCCAAGTATGAAGTAGGTGATGCTATAGGTAACTTCTACACGTAAGATTGACCTACATAATATAATGTTATTTGAAGAAAATGGATATTACCTATACACATTTTATCGAAACTAAATTAGTGATTTTCATAGTAAAAATAAATAATTATTATATTATAAACAAGGCGTTAATTTGTAACACGGTTTTATAAAATTATGTAATATGAGTCTGTGGTCTGCGGTAAGCGTATTGTATTACATAAAAAGTTCTTAATTTTATGTAATATGTATGTTCCTAAATTATGTATGTGTTTTTAAAATTAATAAATAGACCGCCTTCTTGGTACAGTGGTTGACGCGTGAGCGTAGAACCGAGGGGTCCTGGGTTCGATTCCCGGTGAAGACGAAGAAAAAAAATCGCGGTCTGGCAGGACACAGAAGGCTGATCACCTACGCATAATGCATCTACACCTTACCCCACTAGGGAGAATGGGACTTCACTCACTTCACTTTTAAAATTAATACGATAAGAAAAATACTCTTATAAAAGAAATTGAATAAACCTATTAAAGACCAACGTGACTAATCCCTTTTTTGATGTTTACACAAAAAAAAAAAACAACTTACATTGACATCTTTAATTAAAACTGTATTCAAACGTTCTCAATGTCACCCAAGACATGTAAAAGTTAGTTTTGAATGGAATATAGGCAAGCCGTCACCGTGATCCACCCTTTATAAGGGCTCTTTCGACCCTTCCTGTCACAGGTGGCAACTAAGGACGTAGCCTAAAGATATTTTGGATTTGCAATTGTTCATAGGGACCTTGACGTGTGACACTTGAGAAAATGCTTTTAGCAATACGTCCAAATTAGCAGAATGAGATGAGAGATGTTATTTTTCATTTGTTTTTCTCAAATGCTTTGAAGAGATACGAGTGTTGTTAGTGTTGCTAAAACTGGACTTATTTGATCATGTTTTGAGCTTATGGTATGAAATATAGAATGAACGTAGAATATGTACATACTAATTGCATAGGCTTCGTTTTAGAACAATAATGCATGTGCTACTTGTATAAAGTTTTTCATTGAACTATGTGGATAATACGCACGTCGTAAGAGATTAAAATTTTAATGAAAATATTAATCAAGACAAACAATTTTCCATTATTAATGATGACAGTGTTATTAAGAAACTTTCTTTGTTAATTGAAGTTTTGTGTCATTAATTAAAAAATACAAGAGACAAGACGAGATTTACATTGAGGTGCATTCGCCTCAGTTCAACGTAATGTAAAAGAAAAGAAATTAAAACTATACGATTTATTATGTATGAAAATAGCCAAGGACAGGGTAATTCTGTCTGGAATCCGTTTCGTATTTAAATTAAAAGTGGTAAAAAGTGTAGAGTTTGTAACTGTGTAAAATAAAAAGATACAAAAAGCGGAGTTGCAGTCTCGCAGCAAATACTGGAAATAAAGTTATATTCAAATGCTAAAGCAGTGTAAAAGAGGATGCGGAAATTTATAAGAAGTGACAAGTTTTATTGAAATATTAATTTATTTTGTTTGGAGTCAACCTGGGCCAAATTTCAAAGATTTATTTTAATCGTTAAGCTATATATCATAAAGTATCAGTGAAGGGTGTCATTTTATCATCACCACGATCTTTGGATGTGGGGATCGCGACGGTTGCAAGCGGCAAAAATGTTGTTTTCGGCAGAATTTTTTTATCGCACTCCAGAGATAAGTGCGAGGGAGTTTTATTAACGAAAGTTCAAAGAGAGAGAAAGATTAGGCCTCCCCGCCTGTACGGTTTGTTGAGTTGCTTGTTTCTAAGCTTTTGAGACATGCTGTGTTTAAATATATATACAATGGTAAGTGAATGCAGTAAAAATGGGGATTTCATTTAGGGAAATTCCCTATCGATAATTTTATTTTTCAATACGAATAGTTCAGGATCCATCGCCCATTTTTGCAAGTGATTACTATCAAGCTAATTTTCCGTGAGTAGCTTTATTTTGATGAGACGCCCAATAATTTCCTGTACGAAACTCTCGATTGTGGTAGCTAACAGAGGTAACAAGGATAAATTTTTTTTGATTTGATGGTTCTCAAATATTTATTACGCAATTTGTAGGACAATATGTCTGTTGAATTATATAAATATTAACTAAGTGAAAACAAAAAAATCAGCTGGTTAGTAATCATTTATGATGACCTCGTTATCGATACACATTGGAAAGAGGGGACTCTTTGATCAAACTATAGATTTTGTAGGACAAATAATTTTTTCGAATAATTTAGATAATTATCTTGAGATTGAACAAAAAAAATTCAGTTAGTAATAAATATTTGAGAACCATCAAATCATAAAATTGTATCCTTGTTACCTCTGTAAGCTACCACAATCGAGAGTTTCGTACAGGAAATTATTGGGCGTCTCATCAAAATAAAGCTACTCACGGAAAATTAGCTTGATAGTAACCACTTGCAAAAATGGGCGATGGATCCTGAACTAGAATATTATATTCCAAAGAGCAATTTTATTGAAATTAAATAAAGAAAAAACGATTTTTTGTAAGTACAGCTGACTTTTTACTTTATTTTCATTACTAGTCAAGATAAAAGTAAAAACGATTTACATTACAAAAATGGTTACACAAATTGCTCAACATTTGTTAGAAAGAAAAGCAAACTCAACAATCGCTAATAATTACGAAAAATAGTTCCCATTAAAACATAGCTGTGACCTCAATACTTTTGAATAGGTAGTTAGGAATGCCGGCCTAGAAACGGTAGTGAATGCCCAGGAAGATGCCAATTGAAAGGGACAAATATATGGTTGAAAACCTCTATTTTTAGGAACATGATATATTTATTTATTTGAGCTACCAATTTTACAACCATTGGGGTTAGTGGAATACTCAATTTTGGTATAAAAGACGCAGATGACTTATAAGACTATTACCACACCCCGGACACTCCATACAAAATGATCGTTTTGACAGTCACACTGTAGAGACTGCAAATGTGTGTGTTAACGCTTTATGGTTGGCACATTTGTGACTAGCGTAAAAAAAAATTCGCGTTTTTCTGATGAAATACATCCGTAAACAGCACAATATCTAACCATTTTCTACGAAAAACGATAATCACAAATCCAAAATAATAAAATTACTTTAAGTCAATTTGATTAATGTTGTCAATCTTCGTTGCGTATCGTCCTTGCAGAAAAATATGGCCCATTGTATGTCTGATCGCGCGGGGGTGAGGTAAGTTTAATTTTGGCGGGAGGCGGAGAGTGTCCGTTCTGTAGCGTTTAGCTACTATTATGTATTCTGTGCTATTACCAAAAATAGACAGCGTATATTCTCATTTATCTAGAAATATTTTTTGTTAAAAAACTTTGTTGTACCTTTTTTACTTAAAAGCTATTAACGAAATTTTTTTGGTAGAAATAACATTATTGTATCAAAATTATGTAAATTGTAACGTCGATAAATAAATATAGGTAATGAACATTTGCTAAAGATGTAAGTAAAAAAAAAGTTTATGTATATAACTTCCTTCTGTCCTTTTTTAGATGTATTAAGGCTTCTGGCTTGTCAAGAAAACGCTGGGCAACGTTAAGTTCTGAGATGTACATATTATATTATGTATTTAATAATTACAGGGCTTCAGTCGAAAACCAAAATTTAGCACGTTTTCTGCAATACATCAAAATACATATCCTTATATAAAAATTATTTGCAAAATCAGAAATTTCATTATTAAATAATTCGTTTTCGATCTTTATTTTAGCCTATTTTTATGATTTTATATGATCGAGCAAAATACACGTGGTTGTGTAACAAATTAGCACACTTTTTAGGCAATATCTTGAAGTGTATTGATTATTTTTTCTAAAAGCGTCATATAATTGCAAATACATGAAAAATTTGATCTTGCAAACCAATTTTACTCCGCTTCGCTGACAGGATTCTCCTTAATCGAACTCTTAGGCGATCTTCACACTGCCCCGCACCACGCTGCATGTTGCGTGACTGCGTGTTTAACGTTACTTGTAAGTATCTCCGTTTGTATAGAAAACACGCACAGTCCAACACACTGAAAATGCAACCACGCGCGTTCATGCGGATCACGCGCATACACGCGGAGAAACATGCACCCCCGCGCGTAGGTGCGGGGCGAGACGCAAGGTATGGCACACCGAATCCCGCAGTGCCGCGCGTCGTGATGCTCAGTATTGCACGACCACCACAGAGAACGGCGAATAAATGAGAGCCACCGTGCGTGAATCTACAAACGCACCTACGCGCGTGAGTGCGCAAAAAACCCGCACGATGATGCAGATCTGCACTCCCGCAGGAACGCGCGTAGGTGCGTTGACACGCAATGTGCAGCATGATGCGGGGCAGTGTGAAGATCGCCTTAGAAAGCTTGTGGGTGCCGCTTGAAATTAATTCTTAATGATGATAGAAACGTGTATCGATGAATATAATAAGTTATAATAAATTAGAGTTATTTCATACTTGAAAAGTACAATAATTTATTATTAGAATGTGATATATTCTATATTTACAAATGACAACGTTAAACTTGGTTTCAATAAAAGCCGTAGCAACAAGATATTTATAAGACTAATAAAGGAGACCATTTTTTTTGGGCCCACCAAGACTCGGTAACGTATAGTAATACAAAAAAAACGTGTAAAAATATAAAATTATATTATGAACTAGCGGTCCGCCCCGGCTTCGCCCGTGGTACATATTTACGTTTTCTCTACATAAGAACCATCCTCGTACTTCAAGGAATATAATAAAAAAAGAATTATCGAAATCGGTTCAGCCGTTCACACGTGATGCCGTGACAACTGACAACGCGAAACGGGTGCGGACCCGCCGCCTTTTTATAGCTCCCGCCGCGAAGCGCGTCGAACGCGGCAACTGATACACAAAAATAATCCTTATGGCATGATTCTGTATTCACGCGCGATGACTTAGAGCGTATTTCATGTATAACTTTGGTGTTTCTACACCGATTTACATGATTCTTTTTTTATTGAATAGGTAAGAATGTTAACTTTTTAAAATTAGGGATGAGTGAGAGCGTTGTAAACGTAAGAGTAGACAAATATAATCAGAAAGCTCCGAATTGCTAAGCTATTGAAGTTTCACGTGTTATTGTGATCAATTTTAAAAGATAGACATAATATGCTGCCTAGAAATTTACTTTTATATAATAATAATAATTTAAGAACATTTTGTCGTACATAATTTCTATGTAGCTTTAACCATTAAGGCTGCACACGGGACGGAAGCTTAAAAAATGGAGTAACTTCTCCCGTTTTCCCAATATTTCCCTTCACTGCTCTGCTCATATTGATCGTAGCGTAATAAAAAGTATACTATAACCTGCCCAGGAGTATGAAGAATAATTGTGCCGAATTTCGTTAAAATCCGTCGTGTAGTTTTTGTTTCTATAACGAATATACAGACAGACAGACAGACAGACAGACAGACAGACAAAAATTTTACTGATTGCATTTTTGGCATCAGTAGCGATCCCTTATCACCCCTTCATAGTTTTTTTTTAAATATATTTCATGTACAGAATTGGCCTCTCTACAGATTTATTATAAGTATAGATTTTGAAGCTTCGTTGTTTTAGAAACGAAACCGGAATCATGAAATCGAATTAAAAAGCCTTATTTTGATATCATCCCTGCTGTAGTGCTGTCTACAAACCAAGGACACAGGCCAACATTAAAAAAACTGGAACGAAACGTTTTTATCGATAGAATGAAAATAAAACCAAAAAATGGTTGCCTGTAAAGTCGGTTTTACGGGCGAAGATTTTACGTGACAACGTCTTTTTCTCGATCATAGTTGAGTGGGAGAGAGACGCAAGGTATTCGGCGGGCCTCTCTCTCGTTCGGTGACTCATCGTAACGTTACCGAGCGTTACACTTTTTCATAAGTGACTCCCAGCCGCAACCTAATTTAAGACGTTGTCACGTCAAAAGCGAAAAAAACTGCCTTACATAAATCACTTTAGAAACTGTTTTTATTCGTATTTATATGGAAGAATGTGATTGATAGCGAATTTAAATCCTGTAATTAATAAAATAAAACAATTTGTTTCTACTTAGCTAAAAAAATCCGTGTAACGAAACGTTACATCTATTGGCTGCTTTGGCCTGATCATTAAGGCTTTGGCAGATGTCAGATTCCTCCTGTCGTAGTTGTAATGTTTTTAACATAAACAATGTTTTTATTTCCTATTTTAAAATGTAATTGCTACAACGTAAGAGCGTTTAATATTGATCCATTGAAATGTTACATTTTTTAGCCCTAACCTTGCGTTTTTTAGAGGACGCAATTTTGTTTTTTTGATGTGTAGGGGGGGTCAGTGTGAAGCTAAAACCAAGTTTGTGGGATCGCCACCCTTGTCCCACGGCCGCCATCTTGAAAATAGCGGTTGAAATGGTTTTTACGATATATCTCTTAAACTATTTAACTGATAAAAAAATATCGTTAACATTATTTGTTGCAAATTAAATTCTCTACAACTTTGGTGTAGTAACTTTTAGTCGTAGAACTATAAATAAAAAAGTTATAAGCGAAAATGTTCAGAAATTAGAGCCATTTATATTTTTCAATAAAACTTTTTTTTATCATTTTACGAAGAAATGATATCAGACCATTTTTGTAGATTGTTTTTCGAGGAACAACTTTTATGTACAACATTTTTTCATAACGTCAATAACTAAGTTTTTACAGCGCTCTGAAGTGAGTACTATTTTTCAGTACTCTTAACTATACATATATTGGCTATTGGCTCTTTTCTCATACTCCAGAACAATAGAAGCACACTGCAGAACATTTCAGACCTGCTTTTCGACGTAAAAAAAAGTCGCGCTTCCAGACTCTACCTCCTGGGTGGTGGGGAAAAGATTCAATAATTAATTATTAGTGATATTGCAAAATTAATTATTAAAAATATTATAATAACAAAAAAAAACCATTACTGATGACAAATTATTATTAGTACACACATAATATAAGTATACTGTATAGTATTACAGAGTACTGAAAATTAGTACTCACTTCGGAGCGCTGTAAAACCTTAGCTATTTAATTAATGAAAAAATGTTGTATATAAAAGTTGTTCCTCGAAAAACAATCTACAAAAATGGTCAAATATCATTTCTACGTAAAATTATAAAAAAAAGTTTTATTGAGAAATATAAATATGTATCTCTAATTTCTGAACATTTTCGCTTATAACTTTTTTATTTATAGTTCTACGACAAAAAGTTGCAGGATCAAAGTTGTAGAGTATTTAATTTGCAACAAATAATATAAACAAATTTTTTTTATCAAATAAATAGTTTAAGAGATATATCGTAAAAACCATATCAACCGCTATTTTCAAGATGGCGGCCGTGGGACAAGGGTGGCGACCCCACAAACTTGGTGATAGCTTCACACTGACCACCCCTACACATCAAAAAAATAAAATTGCGTCCTCTAAAAAATGCAACCCCAAATGTAACTTTTCAATGGACCATATTACAATAATATAACATGAATAATAGCATAGCTGTGCAAATGGATACCTATCCTAATATTATGTACCTACTTACTCCTAGTCATAAAATAATCACGTACCTTCCTACCTACTTAACTAATAATTTCTTATTTTCTTATTTAATCAGTTTTCCCAATCGCTTAAATTGCATCAAGGTTCAGAAACTTGAGGTACACACACATATCTATTTTCTATACTATTTATAACCAAATCGGGCCTCTGTGTTTGTGGTACCTTCGTTGTTTCCGATTTCCGAGCTTGGAATCGTGACAATGTATGTGATGTTTTCTAATATTTATTTATTCATTTATTTAAATATATTGTACCCAATGATTCGGATGGGTCACACAAGACAAATCGCTCATTATCAGTTAGTTTTTATGTAGTAATGAGGTGAATGTTTGCACATCGTGTTTCTAAAGATTCCGGTTAAAACATGTAAAAGTAATGTCACCACTGTAATCTGGGGACTTCGAGCAACAAATTAACACACATTTCATTAATATACGCTAAGAAATTGAGGTGGGCCTATTCTCCAAACAAAAAAAATGGTCTCCTTTGGTAATAAAGCAGAATCATTTTATAATAAACATTTATTATAAGAAGTTCTGAATGAATATTTGTTCAATTAAATTATTTCCCTATTTTGTAAGCATTGAGCAAGATTGTAAGGCGAAGATTATGGGAATTTCCTTTAGATAATCTCATGCTAGATAATTAATCGTTTTATTAAAGAATAGAATTCCCAGAATAGCCCCCATAATCAGCTTGTTGTTAGGAATTTTTAAAAAGACATTAATGAAAGCAATCTATAAAGGAGCGAAGTTTTATTGTTTTTGTACCATCCATGTATGGATGGATGTAAGTGATATATTTTTCTATTTCCCAATGAAGCTTTACAATCGGATCAAGTAAGACAAATTATAGAAGACGAGGAAAAGTAAAGTGAAAGAAAACCAACACCGCAAAAACCGTGCAATTGCAACTGAGTAAGAAACTTATGAGATTTTATTTGAAAACATGTATTGCTTTTGGATTGCTTTTATTTTTATTTAACGAGCTGAGGAAATATGTGGAATTATTTTTGCGAACCTTACGGTTATTATGTATTTTTTTAAATGATCGATTACGTAATAATCATGTGCTTTATACTCATAATATTATAAGATAGAAAAAAGCTAATTCATAACTAATTCATAGTTGTCCTAAGTATTTGAAAAATGATTTTGTGTGTTAAAAGACGCACGTGAAACCACAAGGCACATCTAATTTCGTATAAGTAGACATCAAACACAAACACGGTTTGTTAAGAATCAATAGAAATAATTTCGTAGTATCAAACTCAAGTTAAAATTATTTATTCTTGTCGAACCTTTCAGGCTAGACCAATATTTTTTCTGACAATTCGTGATCTAAAACCATTAAGAGTATTGGTATACTTAATGTAGTTGCGAGGAACCTTATCTAATATAACAAATGGATAACAAAGGAATGTCATGCATCAAGTACAATAAAATATGAATGGTCGTTAAAAATCTATTTTCTCTAAGCCGAAATGCGAGCAAAATGTTAATTTATCGTACACCTAGCCAAGTTTCGCGAGTAGTTTATGAGATCAGGTACGTTAATGTTCTGTCCTTTAGTTTATTATCCCTATTAATATACATAGCACATGTACTAAATGTACATGTGTGACGTCGTTATGTGTTAAAGCCTGGTTTTAGTACTCGGTTAGTTTATAGCGAAGATGTAGTGAGCTGTAATTAATATAACATGATATAATATTATTTCAGGCTATATATGATATTGGTATATTGATTTTTGTGTGAGAATATTCCACCGAATATTGTATGGCTTTACAGGGTAGGTTTGGAAACAATTTATCGATGATAGACCCTTGTTTACATTGAAATAACAAAAATGTACGTTAAATTTCGGTTAATGACGCTGAAAAAGGTGACAGGATTTGATATGAACGATTATGCAATGTTAAGTCAATTTCAAAATTATTTTACATAACGGTGTTATAACATATAAGTTAAATAAACCAAAACATACAATAATCTGAATCAAGCTGATTACATAATTCGATTTATACCTTACAAAAGGCAAGCCTCAATGTCACACCATGTTGATTTAATAATGTTTAATACAAACATTCGACGGGTGTTAATCTAAGTGTATTTCAGTTCGTATAATATGTGGGAAGGTACTGCAGGAGTTTACATAATGGCGTTGGAAAATTGCCGTACTTAGGCCCAGGTGCCAGAACCCAAGGGCAGGCTCTTAAACGATTTCCCTTCGCTCAAGGGCTGTCTACGAAAACTACTTTTTCGGCAGGGCAGCGCCATGAATATTACAGGCATGAGTGAATTAAATATCAGTTGATGTGATGTTTTTCTGACTGTCTTAATTATACTTTTATGAAAATTATACTTTTACGTGTAAACTGTTGGTATAATATCTAAATAAAAAAAAAATGGAGTTGATTGTAAACACTTTATTATTTTATTTATTTCAGGCAACAATGTACTGACAGTTAAAAGAGCTTAAATTAATTTAAACCACGGCTCTTAAATTAATTCTATAACTCAATTGTTATATTACATACATTTAGTCGAAGGGCACAAAATGATTTACTCATTCTACCACAACATCATAATATATTAATTCTAGTTCGTAGTATTGGATCAATTATATTGAGGCGTTATAAATCTCACAACCTTGAATAGTCACGTTTGTTTAAAAGCTTAGCTTCGTTATATAACCTTAATAATGAATAATTCAATTCTTGTTTTAATCGAATATAATTTTGTTATATTTATGTAATGTTATTGTTCTTTTCTCTAATCGTTTAATAAGGCTTATGAACAAATGCTTATATTAAAAAGTTTAATATACATACAAATATAATATAAAATGTATAATTTATGTGTGTATTAACAAAAGAAATGTTGTAGCTAGTCGTAGCAGATACTTTTAAGCAAGTCTCTACATAGAGTAAGAAAAATATATATAATAAGCACAAAGTTCACATAAGTTTATAATATAATCATGGCCAATAAACATTAGTTTTATATAGCAAATAAAATAAGGGCTCATGTGATTGGATATTTTGCTATTTTTGATATTTATTAAAATTATCTTCAATAAGTCGAGGGTTTAATGTGAAGCATGTGAAGGAAGGTTTGGAAAGTTCAAACAATTATGGGTCAGGTGCCTGAATCCAGATATAAATAGTTTAGGTCATTGAAAGAGAAAGGAAAGTTACTGCTCGGATACAATTAAATGTCGTGTGTCTAATTAAATGGAGTTCACTCCATTTGAAAAAGATAGTGTACGTGATAAATCCTGATGCAAAAACGCGAGGCGGTATTTAACATCTGCCTTGCAAAATTGTAATTCCGTTAATTAAAACGTTTTTAATCCTTAGTATACTGTATAGTTGTAGCAGTCGTCACTACCATGTTTAGTATTTTTAATCCAGGCATTAGCCTGATCTTGATTCATTCCAATTGAAAAAAATAGTTAAACTTACCCACCTTTTATTTTTGAAATGAGGATGTCATCATTAAACGCTATATTAATATAACATCTATCATCTGTCAAAACTAGCTCTGTGATTGGATCTAAAGGCTTTAAATTTTATAATCTAATATTATTCCAATAGACACTATCACGAGGTGAAGCCACAACTTCAAATGTAAATTCTAACGTCACGTATATTGTAGAGAAGGCAAAACACGTCACCTGAGAGTAGATGATGCCACCCATCCACAACAATTAGTTTTAGATGTATTGCCAATCTAATAATGGATTCAGAAGTACGAATATGTAAGACAGGAATACGTAGGAGCTTCATGGGCACCTTACTTGTAGTGCAGAATAATATACTTCTATATTCAGATAATATGTTACGGCTACGAAGACAATGCACTGTAAGAGTAGTTACTAATTAATGATAATGATTCTTATTGTCTTGTGTGCTTACTTTCTCGGAACTTGAAACATTTAGTACCTTTATCTGAACGGTACGAATTCTTGATTCTTTTGTGAAACAATAAAAATAATAATAATTGCGTTTAAAATCGGTTAAAAAACGCTTTAATTTCTAAAAAATAATCATCATCATAATCAAAGGAGTTTGAATGATTGCGAATAAATCAGCTTGATTTATTCGCAATCATTCAAACTCCACCTCACCAACGCACCATTTTGTCAAAAATCAATACTCTAAACTCAGGGAGCCTTACAATTTCTCCAATTGTAAGCTATTACTATAATTGGTCTAATACTTGGCGGAATATCATGTCATCTCGGCTGACAGGCGTAGTAAAATTGCATTAAGCCGGTAACCAGCTTAGTTGGCGGCCGACGTGGTATATTCCAATCCATTTGTGAGACCAAACTACTATTTGGGAAATTTTTAGTTGCATTTTTATTTCAGTTTTCGTGAATTGCCCACGTGTGTAAATTGCGTGGATGTATTTGTTAAAGGGAATATGCATTTTCTTGTGATGATGTAGGAAGAAAAGCCGCTTCTTTTATTCCTACATCATTTCAGATTCAAAATGATTTTAATTCTCAAAACAGGTGATACAAAAATAGTTTCTGCACATATTTTGGTGTGATGAGTAGGTATTTTCTGGGTAGTGTGAGTTGACTGTCTTAAATAATGTATTGAATGAATCGCGTTTAAAAGCTGTTAAGACTAAGAGTTAAAGGAATGTACCTAAATCAAGTATACCGTACATTTCTATGAATGAAAGTGTTTAATGAAAAACATTATATTATGGTATTCAGACGGCTGATAATAATATTTTCATTTCAATGAATTCGTTTTAAAATCTATTTCAAACACATTTTGAACATTTATTTTTATTTTGTTTTGTTTTAATAGCTTCGAGTTGCATTACTATCACTGGTGGAGCGAATATTAAATTATTAATTAGATTATTAAGTCCCGAAATATGATCCAATCAAATACAAATACGCAATAATTAGGCCAATTTGCGTTTCAAAATTATTCAGTTTGAATTTTAATGCACGCCAAACAAATGTTTGCAGATGTTTAAATATATTATGCAAAAATAGACGTGTTTTTACAATGCATCGTAATTCGTATACATACTTTTTTCGCTTTAAACATGCTTTCGTCAGTAACAATTACAGCTATCTTCATTTGAGAACTGCAGTAGCATAATTGCTTGATATTTAGTTTCATTGTTTGTTTGACAATGCTGTATGGAAATGGACCAAAAACTGTATTGATGCAGTGTCGCGCTGAATGTTAACATCAAAAGGCAAAGGGAATGCGGATTGCGCGACGCAAGTGTTAATGGACATCAACGCTACAACCCCAATTTGATTGTCCATTCACCTAAACTAGGTTAGCTTTTGTGGACTTCGAATAAAACTCTTCTCAGTTGTTACTTACGCCGTGAACAATAGCATTTTTTGCAACAGGGACATAATACCCGATAGTTTAATGGTTTACAAGTGCGCAGCTCCGAAACGTTGGAACTATTCAACAATACAAAACAACGAAGAGAAACTAGTGAACTATGAGCAATAATTGTTGATGTAATTCAAGAACGGTTCGGTCAATCTATGGCCAACCGATCCTATTGTTGGGAAAATAGTAGTATCGGGATATCCATTTCAATTATTTAGTTTGTAACATTGTTGGAATTCGAACTTTGGTATTGATTCCATAAAGGGGATTTTGGATCTTAATTAAATTCTTGTTATATTATCATGACATCGATTTATTAAATTGTTAACACTGTCATTGAATATTGCTATTTACACATACATTTTAAGAGCACTTAATAAAACCAGAACATAAGGAATTAGGAATTCTTAGCTATCCCGGAATTTTAAATAGTTTAGGATTTGATTAATAAAAGTACCCCGAATTTGGATAAATTAAAGTCGCGCCAGTCTTTAATTTATCTTTCTTGAATTATGATCTGGATGGATTTAATTACATTAATCATTTTCTAACGCTAATTAACCTTAATTGTCGTCACGGTTCGTAAACTATTAATCAAAAACTGAGATATGAATATTATTATTATATTAGAGTCACTTAACTTGTGATAAAATAAATACAAAATAGATATTTAATGTTTTACTGAAAATTAATGGCATGGGTTCAATTTATTAATTTCCGTTTTAATTTTTAGTTTTAGCAAAAATATTGTTTATTGGATTAAAATAATTTTGAGGCTGTAGACGATATATATTTGTCACCTGCGTAATGCGTAAAACATTATTTATAACGTAAACATGAACTCCGTAACGTTAACTTGTTGAACGACGATGAAATACTGTAACTTCATTCTTGAGACGCAAAGTTGTGAAATTTATATTTAAGATCGTACAAAGTTAAACTCGTTTCATAAACTCCACAGTTTTAGATACAACGGTAGCGAAAACAAGCGACGGTAAAGCGAGACATTGTACAATTTTAGAAATTTTCACACAAAAGTTTGTAATTTCGTCGGCACTCGGACGTACGGCGCCGTAAATCACTGAAATTGTCCTTCCTCAGAAGATTGTAAACTTTCTAAGTTAAAAGAGGCGATTATTATAATTACAATAGCAGCTTTTAAATAAATTAACTACAAGCCTACAAGGTCTAGTTATGTAAATAAGGGTTTGCTCCGCGCTGCCGTAAATTCCAATTGTGTGCTGTGAATTCAAATAAATATTTTATGGGCAATTAGAATACAATTTCAAATGCAGTGAGTAAGAAGTCTTATGTTAAATGTTAAATAAGTGGTGTCGTATTGTAGTTGTACGTCTATCCTTCATTGTACATTAGATATCTCAAACAGCGTGCAAGATGTATTTTTACCTATCTACCATAAAAAAATTCTTTATTTCTATTGATAAAACTGACTATAGAAAAATATTTTACACAAACATGGGTATACAATTATACATTTGTACAACATTATCCTCATAGCTTGTCTATGATACTTTATGATAGCAATAATAAAGTGTTCTAAAAATAAACGCGGCGATCCCAAGTGTCATCCCCTGTAATATATCGAGTGCATAACTCGGGGCTCAGGTGCCATGACATAAGTATGGTATCACTAACCAGGGATTGTTGCCATAAACCATAGAATTTAGTGCCGGTTACCGCGCAAACTTTGCGGTCACCGCGACGCAAAAAATGCTTTTAAGTTCCGGATTATTTTGCTGAATTCTACACGAAACTACAGTTATTTTATATAATTCTAGACCTTTTTCTTGTTTTCGTGCTCTGAGAATAAATATTTACACAGTTGTACTGTATAATTGGATTCAGAATAGGATGGATTCCAAGGAAACTATTGTATTTGGATAAATTGGATATGCTTGGTATTATTGGGAGTCTATACGATTTCCTGTACCTTAAGTAAACAAGAAAATGTATTGTTTCTTACAAATAGTGCTGTAGTCACGGAGTCAAGAATAATTTTCTGGGAATAACGGCACATTTTATATATAGGTAGGTACTGTGTTTTATATGTATTTTTTACCTCTGATACACAGAATCAAATCATATTAAATGTTTTGTATACTAAACATTTTTTTTAAAATAGCCATTCAATTATTGAATCAGAGTGCCGAAATTACTAAATAAAACGTATTTTAATTGAAAATCGCTGTCGTTCTTGAACAAAAAATATGCTCGATAGTTGGGATAAAATCGAATACACAAACGATTAAATTGAGCACTCTAAGAGTAATCCACGCTTGTTATTTACGTCATTAGAGAGATATAATATATTGTGGGCGAAATAATTTAACATCTATCCTTCTTAATTGCACCCCATTAAAACGGAGATGTTGTGAGATTAAAGTTCAGATCGAGATAGAATCACCTGCTATATGTTTTAATGATGGGGCCGATATCTTTAGGTACTAATATTATAAAGCTGAAGAGTTTGTTTGTTTGAACGCGCTAATCTCAGGAACTACTGGTCCGATTTGAAAAATTCTTTCGGTGTTAGATAGTTCATTTATCGAGAAATGAAAATTTATCGCGGAAGGAATATATCATTACGCTAAGACCAACAGGCGCGGAGCCACGCGGGTGAAATCGCAGGGCGCAGCTAGTGTTATTATACATTTTGGTTATACATTTGTATAGATACGCTATACATACCTGCTAACCTGTATACAATAACAAAAATCATTGCATTAATTTCTCATTAGTTTTCAATGAAGTTTCAGTATGTGATTACAGGATATCTCGATTGAGTCAAAGATCTAATGCAAAATCTACCGGCATTCCTATTTAATAAAACCGATGGAAAGATATGATAAACTTGTCAGATAAGATAATGTAACGATAATAAGTGTTATGTAACGTTATTTTTACATGTTGATAAACTGTATCATAAAAATGCTCATATTAATAAAACTTGTAATTCTAATTTATACATAGACAGATACTTAAAGTGTAATTAACATCTCGTTCTACAATTTAATTTCTAAAATGAGTTATGAAGGTCGCAAACTACTATATGATATAAAAAGCGCCAGAGAGCGGTCACACATCAATCTATGTCGCGTGCAATATCAACTGAATCATTTTACCAAACTTTTATATCGCCACATTACTTTTATCGTCTCCCTAAGTTTATTTATAACTTTTCCTAATACTCTAGAATATTGGACAGGACTTTATTTTTATTATGAGATGGAAATTAGGAGGCTTATATTATTACAACTCATTATTTCCTTTCATATGCTTTTTATCAGTAAAAGTTTGAGTAATCGGCTAAGCTTTGATGTAGCCAAAAAGCTAATTTAAATACTTTCATATGTGTATTTTACACACATTTACAAATATTCCAGTTTCAACTAGATGTTTATGAGACGGAAATTAGAATTTGTTCTCCTATCATACATCCTACATCGATGTTTCGTAGAGAAGTTTATTTTTTCTAACTAATATGTAATTGAAAATAAATACATATGAAATTATGGTACTTTAATAATATAATTTTATTATTATGTAAATAAATGCTGTCGTATCATCCACGTGTAAATAAGTTATTTTATTTACATAATTCCTTATTGAGTTTTTCGTTCTGAATTAATTAAAATCAACCCCAAACCCCAAACCGCAACACCGATCATTAACATCGATGTAAAACAATAAAGAAAACAAAATGGAAAATTAACTAAAAATGAAGTCTGTAGTGGAGTGAAAGATTAATTATGAAATTTTAATCGTATGCATGAAATATGTTCAACACGCCTATGATTAAAAATAATAAACTGTTGTTCGTAACGAAAAATATATTTTAAAGTTAGTTTCAAAAACAACTGTTTTAATTGGAAAATATTTAGAAGTGAAGCATTTCGCGTTTTGATTTTAATGAAAATATTACTAAACAATCTTTGTACGCAGTCTTGTAGTTATAACTCTTTTTAAATTTAATTGTATTTTTTTACAATAACTTGTATATATAATCTCTACATATATACATTTCTCGTGTCGCAAATCGCAATGTTAGTTACCATACTACTTCAAAACGGCTGCATTGATTTTCATGATATTTTGTGTGCATAGCGGGTAGGTCTGAGAATAGTTTAAGAGTAAGGCAGAACAACATTTGCCGGGGCAGCTAGTAATATATAATAACAGCCATAAAGAAAGCTACTAACAATAAAAAATGTAAACAAACATCCATGATCCGGAAAGGGTAGGTAATTGTAAAATGTTCCCTACATTCCTTAAAATAATTCCGTCAAATGTTTCAAAACTATTATTACAAATTATCTTTCATGGTAAACGTGCGAACATGACATGAATACAGGCAAACTTGTTAATACAATAGAAGTAAAAATCCAATTACGAAATACAAGCGCTTAACTCGCTTTGTTAAATTAAAAATTAACCTTAATGACATCGTAATTACCTGTGTTTGTTTAACCAGTGCGATACTGGGAGTTTTTGTTTTATTTCGTTTATTTAGTTTGCGCTTTATTGTCACAGTTTTGGTCGTTTGTTCTTATGTTATTTAATATGTTTGTCATTTTCTGTTGCGTTCATTTTGTTCGCGACAGTTTTTGGTGGACGGTTTATTTGTGCTTAAATATTTAACTGTCACAATATTTACTATTACTCGAATATAAAAATACCTACTAGCTTTTCGTCCGCAGTTCCACCCGCGTATTCAAAGTAAAACCCGCATAGTTCCTTTTCCCGTCTGATTTTCGGGATAAAAAACAATTCTATGTGCTAATCCAATTTATCCTCACTGTGTGAGCCAAATTTGATGAAAATCGGTTCGGCAGTTTTTGCGCGAAGGAGTAACAAACAAACATAAACTTACGCATTTATAATATTAGTACTAGGATTACAGTACAATGAAAACCACCAAAAATATAAGTATTAACATCCACTTGAGTAGTAAAAGATTCAGTAGCAAGTGATACGACCTCAATTAAGTATTATTTAATGTTAAAAGAAAAAAGCTAATCAATAATGAATAATTCATTCTGAACTTGGCGAAGATAAGTATGCTTAATAAAATGGATCTTAACTATGAAAAAGAAAGTTTCAGCAGATCGGTTTTAAATCCGAAAAGAACAAATTGTGTTACATGCTATTAACAGCTTTTCTCTAATTTAGGAAAATTATTTGCGCAATGACTTACTTGTACTCGTATAACAAGTGAAAGTTAACTAATTGTAAGTGTTTCTAAAGGGCCAAATGATTATGATTTTGTGTCGAAAGTGGTCGTTGTTTCATATAGAAGTTTATTAAGTCCGAAAGATCTAGCTTAACAACTGAAATGATAAAAGGTACCTTTTCTCCAATTCAAACAGATTGTGTTTCACATTATCAGTATTACAATAATCAAGGAATTAAGACTTTTTTATGTTATAACTCTTACATGCATTCACAAATTACAACTTAACAGTAAAACTAACATAGAATACATTATATAAACTTTGTAATTGATAGTGGATTAGAAATGCAGCGGCGCCGAAATTTGCTGTTGGACTCAATCGCACGGTCCCAAATTAAATCGCATATTCGGCTTATGAATGGAATATTATGAAGTTAATTTTGTTTAATAACTAGAGTTTCTCCCCGGGGTTAATTGGTTCGGGACCGGAAACTTTGCGAGCCATTTGTGGTTTTCTGATTTGACTTGTACAAGCGCAGGTTAACGTCCCAATTGGACCTGTGTCACACGGGACCTTGGGATATTAATGAGTCATTTTCTAATAGATTTAATGAAAAATTATAATGTTAACGTAACAGTTACCCACTCTCGCGATTGGAAAACTTTTGAATCAATGTTGAAAGTAAGTACTGTTTTGTTTTCTTTTTTTTTTGTAAAATACCTTAATTTAATTTATCGTAAATGATAAAAAGCAATAGCATATGAAACTTTTACAAATATTGATTAATTTCATTGATCAATTTTTTTTCTAATATAATTTTAATATACCTAATAACACTACGTACATTATATTAGTATCACGTGTTTATGATCTTAATTCTAATAATATCAACGCCCACCCATTTCATTAAATAGTTGAAAATCCAAAGATTTGAAACATCTCTACCAATCATTATAAAACTTTTCATTCATTATGATATGACATAATTTGATACGCGATTCTATTTTAAAACTACGGTTATTAAAATTCACACGAAACATTTTAGTTCAGAGGTAGTATAAATTTACATTTTGTTCAATCTATTTGCAGTATAGAGCTCCAAAATTAATTAGAGAACATATAGTTTGGGTACAGACCGTTGTAACTATTCTGATGTTGTGATTATAATTAAAATGAACCTCGTTCTCAAAGTAAGGATTAATTAAGTACAGTTGTCGACAAAATTTCGGTTGCTACATACAGCCGTCCGTTTGTACGCGTAAATGACAAGAGAAATTAAATAATTTCGCTATACAACGTTTCGAAGGTTCTACGCTGAGCACAATTAACAACTGTCAAAAATTTGTTAGGTTTTAATTAAATATATATATAATTGTGTTAGAATTTCCGCGTAATTCTAATCTTTGCAAGGGAAGCTGGTATTACAAGGTTGTTAGAATACCCGGCATAAATTTTATTAAAAATGTTTTTGGTCAAGACAATTATTATAATAATAGGTAACAAATAAACATGCGTAGGTAACGTTTTTATACTCTAAACACTAGTTCATTTTATTTTAGCATTTGACTTACAACAAATACAAAAATAAATTGAACGCAGTTTTTTTCAGGTTTATCTTACGAAATATACAGTAGTAACTGTCACCCTACTGTCCCCTTAATAAAACATAAAAAACAAATCATTAACTTTAAATTCATTACACTATAAAATATAAAACACGTAGATGTGAGTTGGTATAGTGAGTAAACAGTACGAGGAACCACATGGCTCTACAATTTGTAAATTAAATATACTTAAATTCCATTGCATGAAAAGCTCGTAATTTATTTATCCTTATAATCTAGTAATCCATGTTAAACAGGCATGAAGAGATTAAGTCGCAATTTGTTAAGGGCAGACGACAGAGGGCGTGGATCGCGCGACACCTACGTGTGACAGACATGGGTTCAACATGTTGCTAAATCATACTTCGGTCACGCACGCTTTCGCACGCTTTTATGAATTCATTATTTTATGCTCAATTCGTTATACTGCCCTTAATTAAGCGAATCGCTTTTGAGTTTCAATTTTGATGTGGGTTTTCTCGCTTTATGAGGTTACGGCGCTTGTCTCCTTTATAATTTACCATTAGCACGTGTTGCGGTTTCGAATTTAATTTTGGGTTAATGTTTTGCGTTGCGTGGAATAAATTGAAACGAACTATTATAATTAATTCAGAACGCGCTGTCGATAATAATTTGTGTGATGTTAAAGTGAATGTAGATTTCATCAGCACTGAAATGCCTTAATTTTCGTTTCACTTACGTTTGAGACGATTTATGCGGGTGTAGTTCGGTAAATCGATACGCTAGTGAGGCAGCGATTCGCGTCACATCACTAACGAACCGTACCTTCACCTAAGTTTGTCAGCTCTTAACAAGCTAGGTGTAATGACATTAAACTAGGCGTACGAATTCCGTAAGCCAATATTTATTCTAACGTATAATTTGCTTATTATTTGATATTTTGAATGTTTTAACTTTCTCGTGTTTTCAAATATATGTAGAAGCCTTAAATGATTACAAACCATAATATACATTTCATTCTTAAACATGTTCATATGAATCATCAAAAATTGGAGTTAAATTGTAGTAATATGTTTTCAATTTGATTTGATTTTTTTATTAATTTGATTTATATGTTTCACTTAGTATTTCATATTACCTTTCGTATCTACAATGATTTGTACAGCCCGGGACCTTCCATAATTTTGGAGTTCAAAATGCGTGCGCCTCGTATTTTAGTAGCCTAACCTAACAATTCTCATAGGTAATATTACGTTTGTGATTCCTAAGCCTTTATTGTACATCGTCACTTCCACCACGTTCCGCTACATCTTCCAGCCTACATATTCTGCCCAGTGTAGAATGTGGGCACACATTCTTTATGCTTCTCTGCTCGCCATTAATTCATTTGTTAAATGACGTAAGCACAAATCTTGTACATGCAGTATGCACGTACCTATGCCTTTCTATGTGGCAACTGCAGTCCATATACCTAACTATAAGAGAAATGCAAAAAAATCATTGTTTAATTCACAAGTGGTTGAGAAGATTTTTATTCAATTAAAAATTGGATTTCGGATAAGAATTCAAATATTCTTTGAATTAAACAAAATACATTTCGTTGTTCTTTACCTTTTCATAGAACGCATTCAAACATTAAAAAAAATATACATCCCCACTATATTATTATTTACTGCGTGCCATAAGCCATTTTTCCATAATGCACAGCAAAAGCGATAAAGTATCATAATGTAAGTAATAAAAGAAATAAACCAGCTGAATAGCACTAAAAAGGAAAACATTCATATATCGAATAGCTATATACTTCAATAAAACTCGCCAGTTAAGTGGAAGGTGTATTTTTATATCGCATATGAATAAACTCTTGAGTCACGCTAAGGTTCGATTCTGTTTAAGCTCGGTGCAAGGGATTCTTCGTTTCGTAATATAGAGAGAAGTCGCTTTATTCTAATAGTTTATGTACACAATATATTTTGAACCAACTGATTTTCTTTTGGAACCTAGTTTGATTTTAGTAAATAAAAAATCTAAAAACAATATGACGCATAGCTTTCTGCTCGCAATTTACTGGCAATTTTTTTATGTGAACACGTCCTTGTGACAATAAAAAACACAACAAAAAAGGATTAGCAAAATTGATTAAACTATTTTCCTGTGAAACCATGGTCAAGTGAAATATGGATTTATTATTATATTATTATACATAACTTATACAAGTAGCTGTACGTAAACAATGTCACTCTGTATGAATACAAATTACAAAATACACAAACACGTCTAATCGTAGATACTTGTGTATTTTATGTTTCAGCTGTGAAAAGTATTCAGTAAAATTCCAATCAAAATATTCAACAAATAGATTTGGAAAACATGTTCCACATAACTGGTTAATGTAAACATAACCTTTCCAAACGGTGTAAATTAAAATTATGTTTGAATTTATTTTCCATTTTATTTATATTTTATCATAGTTCAAGCCCATTTCGATTGGTTATTGGTTATTTTGCATAACAGGGAGATATAATAATATTATCTATAAAATCGGTCTCTTAGTATTTAAATGATTTTCTAATGCTAAAATGGTTTTAGAGATGTTGTTATTTACTTGTAATTAAATCACGTAAATTTTACTAAGTAATCCTTCAAATACAAATTGCTTTGATGCCAGCTTTTTGAAGACTAATGAATGAAAATGACTACCAAATCTTATCTTTAACTGGTTTGAAAACAAAGAAGCCATGGTTTATTTTTGTTCTTTTGTTTGCTTTAATTCTTTATTATTATTTGGCTGCATTTTTTAATCATTCAATTTATCATTTTAATTGAGTAATAAGCTAAAGAAAGCTGCGTATTATCCTGAAATTGTGAAACTTTATACAATTATACTATTTAATATTTTTACAAATTATAACATAATATTTATAAAATCCATTACATAATAATTTGTACTTGTGAGCTAATTTCGCTTCATTAGTTCTTGTTATATAAGTGAAAAATACGGCGCTATGAATTAACTTGAAACACGCGAAAATAATGTTTCTCGGAAAAGTACTTAGAGACTTTCCTTTATTTACACTTTATCTTATAGTTTTAATGCATTTCTTTCTTATTTTCTAATATAATAACGATTTACAGTGAAATATACAACAGATTATTGCATGAAGAAGAATATTGTGTCTCAAACATATTAACATTTCAGAACTAGGAACTATTTTAATTTATTAATAGCAATGGAAATAATTGAATTACTAGACAAATATGTATACAACATTTATGTTTGGCGCTTGTTATTCTGTATTCTCTTTTCACGTTTCACCCTTTTTTCAGTCAATTATTTTAATGTTTGATACAAACTTGTAAAGCACGTTTCGTGGAAATTACATGTTTACCGTATTCAACTCTTTCCGAAGCCAGCAATTATGAGCGACGCTTAAAACTGCGTTATAGAATAGCTGATGATATAATAAAGGCCGATGGCTAGTCGAGTCACGTGCCTTCGCCTCTGGGAGCGCTCCCTCGCTGACTCTCTGACCGATTTCGAGGCTTCACGTGAGATGGATTCGAATTGAATAATCTATTTTGGTCGGAGTCTGTTCCACGTTATGATTGAACATGCAAGCTTTGATACCAAAAAAGGTTTAAAATCGCTTCAATTTTTCAACGTGGGAACAAAGGCGGATTTTATGATATCTATCAAAAATAATTGAACTAGGTGAAATAAAAACTTGTAATCGAGAGGTCATAAACATTTTGTACAAAATATAAAATGTAATGTTGATTCAAGCATACATTTTTAAGATAAAACAATTAAGGTAGCGGGCTAATTCAATTAATGTAAATTATCTTTTGAAGAATGGATAAATATTCATCAGAAATCAAACATCGAAAAAAGAAAAACAAAACCATCAAGAAACCTTTTTAAATATACATGCAGTATATTGTAGCGTTTCAAATTTGGTAATGTATTATCGAAAAGCGAAGATGGATTACTTTTAGAACAGTCTCGCAAGTTATGACCGGCAGTTTGGTGGGTGGGTGTGGAGTAACCGAAACTATAGAGTGCAAGAGCTTTTGCCAATTTTGTTGGTGGTTGATTAAAGGCAATTGAAGATAATATATGTTTAATATATAAATTGTTTTACATTAATTATTTATACAATAATTATTAGACGTGATTACAAAGCTTTGTTGGATAGCGACTGGGAACTGAATACAATATCATGATTCGCAGATCGGTTTCGAATCTTAATATGGTTACACAAATATTGCTGAGACTACTAAACATTATATTGGTAGGCACAAGCTGCTCGATTGATTGTTAGCGAAGTTTTGTCCTTTAATGCGAACTTAATAATATTGAAAGAGCAATATTTTATTCAGCGACAGTTAAATGTATCCTTTTATAGCTTTAAGTTGAAATTGGTCTATCGAATATGTATTAAATAACGCGGTTGAAGTGTATCCTAAAAACGAGTATGATAAAACACGCCTTATAACTTTAATATACGAACAAATAGACAGTTTATTAACTTTTCGGTATCATAAAGGCAACGAGTGGAAAGGGCAACTTAAAATACATCCCTTCTCAAACTGTTTTATCCAGACTGACGTTTATAATCTCACGTAAGAAGATAGAAATAAAATTAAAATTTTCTCTAATGTCTCCCACCTCTGTACTTAAGGAAGTACTATAATTTACTTCCACGGTACTAAGTATGATTTTAATTAAGGATTGCGACTGCTTTAACTGAAAAGAAGTATTTTAGACTCTTGAGTGTTTTATCAAACATCTGACTAATGCCTACTCGATGAAAAAATATAACCCATGTGATAAGAAACACATAGTAAAATCGAGGTAGTCGTAAGTCAGAAAATTGAATAGGAAGTACATTATCTTGAAGTATAAAGCAATGATTAAAAGCTGAACGCAATCTGCTCAGAAGACTAGCAATGGAACGAGATTTCCTGTTGACCTTTTTAACAAAGACAACAATAAACGCACAAGTTGGTATCCAGAGGGTGTTCACAACAACATTGTAATGGGGTCAGGGATCGAGTCTCAGACGCAATATAAGCTGTAGAAACTTGACATAAATTAAAAATATTTACAAGATATCGCATAATACAATGTATATTAATAGGGTTAAGTGTCTCATTAAGGCTGAAGGCGATTACATAATATTGGAACATTGTTTCCAATCAACTGCAATAAAATATAAAATGAAATTATTTTATATTAAATTTTTTAATTGTGGCTGACTTTTCTGTAACATCCTTAATGAAGTAACAATAACAAGGACGAATATTCATTATTTGCTTCATATTGAATATCTGGGTATAATAAATGTACCGAATATACCTATTATATTGCGTTATTTCAAAAGTAACCTTTCCACCTATAATACTGAAATTCAATACAATTTTCCGCAACATTCTCTTCGACTATTCTGCTCAGTTTTTCGGACGTGAATCAAACGGTTCGCGTGATCGTACTCGTTTAAAGCAACTTACTCGATGCGGCAACTTCACTATGTATGCGAGCTTTTTATAGCTACGTAATAACTAGCTTTTCGTTCGAGACACCTCCGTAATTTCAGTTTTGATTCGTTTACTAATGGTCGTGTACGTAAACGCCGGTTGAATTTTAACTTTTTGTAACGTGTGATTAAATATGAGTTGTACAATGTACGGGTGGCTATAGTTTATAAATCAATATTACTTACAAGCGATGGAACATCACATAAAATACAATATTTTATCATACTTGGTTCAAATCTATCAAATTCTTTTAGTTCTGTAGGAGATCGTGTAATAATATTATTAATATATAATAATATTATTATTTATATTAAATATTTTCAAAAAATAAAAATAGATAATGCTATACTATTTTTGTAAATATTCTCTTACGAATGATATTTAATAAGAAAGTTCAAGGTTAAAACTAAACAAACAGCGGGGTCTAGAAGATTCAATTTATATATTTTGACGATGCTAACATGTATAATTATTGTTTATTAAGAAAGTTATGCTGGTGGGTGTACACTGTACAAGTAAACAACATCAAGCAGATGCCAAATATCTTAAATATTATTCCGAGACGAGAGAGTTTCCAAGTAACCCATAATTTCATTATATTACTTCAATTTCGTGTATTTAATTTTTGTTTTAAATCTTTTGCATAATTTACTATAACACTGAAATAAAACGAGATAGCAAATATTTAAGCAAAACACAATTGCATCGTTATCTAGGCAACATTTTCGTATACAAATTGAATATCTGTGAGATAGAGTGTCTGAGCGCAATGATGTCCCAATGCAGCGATATTCTGGATACAATTGCAACATTCAATAGCAATGCAATTTTTATTTATACTTGCTCTTATACGCAGTCGAAGTACGTATATAGCGCACATAAGGGTGAATTTGATATTGTAAATACACGCTCGAACCGTAGCATTTTTTCCTTGAATTTCCTTGAGATTGTGGAAGTAAAAGGTTAAAGGTACGCAAATAGCACAATATTCCAGGGATTCGAATCTATCTTTCATTCTTATAGAAATAGTATGCATTTTATTGAACAATGCTATTAATTTATATCTTAAATATTAATTAACGGTTTTAATTTAAATCAGTGAATAAAAATATCGTGAAGAATCTGGTATGTCCAAGAATCATAAGGTTGACATCTGCCAACCCGCACTTGGCCAAAGTGATGTATTATAATTATTAAAACATAAGTTTTAATTATTTGCGCATATATGTATATAAGCAATTGATTCATAGTTATAACTATGAATCAATTGCTACGTCCATTGTCTATAGTGTTTAAATAGTACGCGCAAACGATTTCTTTTAAACAGTGGGCTGATGTATTCGTGTGCATACTGTCAATTATGTTTGTCTAATACAATTAGCACTCAATAAAGTCTGATCTGTTTCCGAGAATCTCTGTGTCCCAATTACATTATGCTTGTTAAATACAGGTATCGGACCCACGCATGAACAAGCAGTGTTAAATGCTAAATAGATATAAATTGCGATCTCTAAACCACCAACGTAGAAAAAAATCCATAAAGTATTTTAGTAAAGAACATTTTATTGGGCTCCTTTTTTCCTAAGGCTAATTTTCCTTACATTTTGTCGTCATAAAAAGTTATTTATATTCAGTTAATTGACCTTGATTATTGATGGTCTTAGATTTGAAATAAATGAAATACAGGTAACGTAACAACATAATATTTTGAAACAATGCATTAATCAATACATATTTTAATATTAATATCACCTTACAATAAAATATACTCTATGATGCTTATGATTGATACCGAGAAGCCCTCTAATGATCAAAATTAAATCTAATTATTATAAATCAATCACGATTTTCGGTGTCATAGCACCAATTAGCTATAATCCATCATTAATTATTGGAATTTTTGACACGCGGCTTCTTAACGGTCTCTATAGTTTTGAATTAACATTTTGTAAAACGTCGTTTGGTAGTTAGTCACCTGTGCCATGTAACCGTTGATTACTCTAACAATAATATAATATTTGTATTAGTAGTTTGTATCTAAAAGTATTTTTGCATGTTCAAAACCAAGAAAAGTTTAATATAGGTAGACTAGGTTTGGGTAAAAGGTATAGGAATTCGCCATGCATAATTTAAATTAAGATTATGACAATTAACTCATTTATGTTCCTCAAATGTTAAGAGGATCTTTTATAACTGAATTGGAAGATTTTTTTCTTTATAAAATGAGTCATCATCCATCAAGTCCAGCTTTTTCTAAATAAAAATTCACCTATATTCATTAACTAGGTCACATTAGGTAAGCGCTCCAGCTGAATGGATAAGGTCAAAAATTATCATAATGCATGCCTCGTTTCCGTGATTTTGAGTATAAATTAAGGAATATGGAGGCTCAATTTACTGAATACATTTTCAAAGGAATATAAAAGACGTTATACCCTAAAGCTCACTCAATGGTAATTATAAACCATAGAGTAATATAATATAAACTCGCTGTTTGTATTCTGTATTCAAACACAATTCCTTAATTATATTAACCGTCGGTTTTGATCACATAATTATTTTAATTAAAAACCAGTGTATTCGCTATAGAGTTTGGGGAAAAGTTATTTGCAAATTTATGGTGAAGTTTACAATAAATTACCTCAAAATTATAATTGGAACGAAATTGAAAAATAGAAGTAATAATAAAGCCAAATTAAATAAAAACAGGAAAAGAATGCTGCCATTGAAAGGTAGATTTAATTACGCAAATCATTGACCTGTATTCATTATAACAAGATGTATAAAATCAACGATGACGGCTCTGAAAGTAACTAATGTGATTGGATGTTGTCAATCGAACTTGTTATGCATTCGGCAGAGATGGAAATGAGCACGTCACAATAGAATTCATACAGCATATAACTGAATACTGATGTTAAGGCTTTGTGCTGGGGATTGAGTTTTGCTGTTTCGTTTAGTCTTTTTGAAGTTGTACATGCTTAACTTTGCGCCTTGCGGTGTTCTCAATTTTAAAAACTACGTTTGTAGCTTTGACAAGATGTATCGACACAGCTATGAACGATATTAAGTGGTTGGCATTTGTGTTGTTTTTATAAAATAATTAGTTATTACTTATTATATAACTACTTACAAACATAGTATAGGCAGAAACTATACACACAATATATATTTTTTATTCATTTACTACCCGATCATAACGCTATTTTATAAGCGGCGTAGCCCGTAGGTCATATTCACCGAGCGAAGTCAGAACTTAACCTCCTGACCGAATTTTAGAAATGGTGACTAGAAAGCTAAATATGCAGAAGAAAACACAGATATGAACAATTACTGTACTTCCTATATTTCAACAAATCCATAGGTCGATATGACCAGGGAGAAATCAGGCGCAAAACGAACAGTGTTCCGTTCTCTTCAAACTTCATGAGTCATGACTGTTATTGAAATTTAAAAATTTCAAATTACATTTTTACTCATACATCGTATATTATTGAAAATGGTAATCATACTAAAACTAGGTTACAATGGATATAAATAAACATAGCTGTTCATTCGCTTTATTTACCTATGCATCAAAAATGTAGGTACATCTATCTCCTTCCGTTGAAGCGCTTTTAAGAGCAATTAATAAAATATTAATTCGTTTCACAGATAACATTTATAAATTATGTATAGAGCAAACAGAGAAGTCCAATTAACTGAGCCGAGATAATTAATGTTGGCACTAAACGGGAGCCAGTTTAGTCAGTGGTTTTACTTCGTTATATTTTTTTTAGAATTTCGCTTTGCTTTTAAACGTGAATGTTTAAATCATTTTTTATTTTATTTTGTAACAGTAGTAGTGTATAGTTATTAGTAACTGTATGAAATATAATACATTCTATTATAGGCCAGTGGAAATTAACATTAAATTCGCAAAGCACGATGTAGTTCTGAATTTTTGGTATGTTGTTTGGATCAGTTAGGGTGATGTAAATCCCAATTTGCAACTTCGAAAAAGTTGTGCTCGCTGCGCACCACGTGATAAACTGCGAAAATTTTGGACTTTTTTCACTTTTTGCTCTAAAAGTCATAAACTATGCGTTTCCGACAAGTATCATTCACTACATAAATTAAGGTTATTAAATTTGCAACAATTTAAGCCTAATTACAGCTCTCTAAACCTTATAACGACTAAACTGTGGCCATTCGAAGATGGTTCATTTTTCCCGAAATATT
>CAJQZM010000156.1:100528-140033 GCA_907164665.1 Colias nastes | reverse complement strand
ACTTTTAGAGCAAAAAGTGAAAAAAGTCCAAAATTTTCGCAGTTTATCACGTGGTGCGCAGCGAGCACAACTTTTTCGAAGTTGCAAATTGGGATTTACATCACCCTAACTGATCCAAACAACATACCAAAAATGCAGAACTACATCGTGCTTTGCGAATTTAGGGTTTTTTTGTGTCGATTTCTACTGGCCTAATTAATAAGAATTAATGAATACTTACCGCGAGTGTGGTTACGAACCTATTGATTGGTACCTATATTTTGACGAAGATATTCAGAAGTATCCATTTTGTAACACTCTATTATTAAATTATTCAAAACTCAGAACAAAAACATAAATAGGTAATTCACAACGTAAAATCAATCAAAAAAGTATCTAAGATGTACCATTTACATATTATGAATATGATTAAAATTTGTAGGTAGCACGACAAAAAAAAAACATCTTTCTCGTTTTTATATAATCTGTCACCGTTTTACATACAGAACCACAATTTCGAATCACCCGCTACCGTCTTCGTTTCATTAAATTATTTTTGTAATGAATAAATGTATTACACGGGGGATTCCTTTCTTTACTTTTTTCCTTCCTTATTTTATTATAAACCGTAGAAAAGTGTCTTATGCTTTAAGTTATTTTTTATCTAGGGCGTAATAAATTTTATCCCGGTTCTCCCTTTTATGAATTAATTTTAAATGTAAATGAACTGGCTTCAGTATCGTGTCCCTAATCGTATAATGAATAGAAATGACAAAGAGGAATCTTTAATAACTAAATCAAACAATTTCTGTCTATGTAGGTTCCATGTCAAATATTTAAAATGAATTATTGCCGAAATTGAGAAGTATGTAACATCATATTAGCTATCGTATTACCTATTACAAAGAAAACATCAAAACAATGCACATATATTTGTTAAATTCTATGACATTTAAAAATTATTCTTATATTTAGATAATATTTTAATCAAATTAAAAAAGTTTAATTATTACAATGTAATTTATTTGAATTATAATAATAATATTATAATCTGTAGAATGTCATGAAAATTGTCTATAGTCTGTGGTCAATAAAAAAACAATGTGCGGTGCGCGGGAAATAAATAAAGATGTCAAATTAAATTAAAGTTTTTTGTGTATTTAATAAAGCGTTGTTAAAATTGGTATGTACTTTAAGGTTATTAATTTAATAATGCGTCACACCAATGATTAAGCGAAGAAACGAGGACGGCGTACTATTAATATTTAATATTTAATTCTACCCGTTAAATAGAAGTGGGTGAGTAATGTTAGTAAGAAGTTAAACGATGGGTTATCGAAGTCCTTATTTTTTTTTAAATAAATTAATTATTTACGTAATTTTTAATACTTCTACTTATAAATGCAATCAGTTTAATTAAAAAAAAAATACAGACTTTAATTTTTGCACTTATGTTTGGTACATAGAATGGAAAATAAGTTGTTGTTGCGCTGCATGTTTTGATTTTAAACGAGTACTTAAAGAAAAAGAAGTCCTTCCCATATTTATTTCATACTGTATTTTATGTCCATGGCAAATATTTTTTGTTCGAAGTAGCTCGAAGTGTCACTTTGGTAGTTTTGCCGTACTAACACTTTGCTAGTTGACTTGACACTCATATATTTTACTCTTACAGTATCAACAGTGGATGTGGACGCAGTGCTTGGTCGGACTGCTTCTCTGCCGTGTGACGTCACACCCGATGGCAACGAGGACAGAGTCTACATGGTGCTATGGTTTCGGAAGAGTGGCGGGAAACCGATATACAGGTATTTTGAAATATTGGTTATAGTGATTATTTTATAATAGACTGATATGATGTTTTAAAGAGAAAGGTTTTTAAACGTGTCTGGGTGTTAGGACCTATATAATTTCAAACATTTCAATTCTTGTCTCAGATTACTGAGAAGCCTTTCGATGGTAAAACGATAGTTTGTTCAAATTTTGCCAATTGATTCTTTTGTATATAAATTGTATGGGTGCTTAAATATAATTGAATAACAAACTTCGCGATTTTTAAGGAAACTCGATTGCGAATGTTGAATACACATTTAATTAATAATATTAAGACGGGGCTAATGAACCGTTCGAACACCTTAAGTGGATGAACGGAAGCCGAATAGAGTCGATCCAATTAGCATTTAGAAAATAACAAGGAAACACACTTAAGATGTTTTACAATGAAATTACACTTGATTTGAACGGACTTCCATCCTTTATTAGAGCACCTTTGTCCCTGACTGAACGGGCAGCGTCACTCAATCGTAAACAGAGAATTAGCCTCTGAAAGCTCTTAGGAAATCCATTACCCATTGTCCTGTTAAATTCTAATCTTGTGGAGAAAATGTGGACCGTTTAAATAATATTCTGCAGGGAAAAAAGTGTATACCGTCCTTTATACCTACACGAATATAATGACTTCCTATTAGGATTATTACATCGTGTCTTCAGGAAAAATAATGTATTTTATCCTACTAATACAATATTATACGACGTGGATTACGACCTCCAATACTTTAGAAAATAAATACTTACAATTAATATGTTTTTTTGTAGTATGTTTAAAATCGTATATTATTGATTCAATACATTCATATCACATTGATATAAAATTTTATGAAAAAGGTCTTGTTATAAAATAAAACGCCAAAAATTTTAAAGGTATGTTAGTGGTTGCGTAAGTTATATCGTGAAAACATTATCGACCACCCATTATATGAAACTGGGATGAAATCTATTGTTATGGATATGCGTTTGGTTTTAAAAATCGCGTCAGAATCATTTTCATGTTCAACGATATATGAAACTACCACATTTAGTATGGAGCAATTTCAAAGTTGCAAATACATTATCCCTTGTATCTAATTTTTGATTCGTTGCCAATACACTTATATATTCAAGAAATATACCTTCTTGTTATGGTACTTATTGTTTATGAACGACAAATGTTAACGACGCTTATATTGCTAATAATGCAGTCAGATTGTAAATAATCTACTTATTAAATTATGGAACAGAATTTTAATTGTGCTGCATTTCAAAGGCGCAGTATTATTTTTTGCTCCGAATTATGATTCAGAGTACATTAATATAGTATTTTCTATGCAAAAATACTTATAATAGTAGTTGGCTTTTTGGTGTCATTTTATGCATTGAATTGTTAATTATAAGCAAAAATGAACGAACAACGATGTAACACATTCGTTTTTATTATTATAAGAACACATTTTTGTATATTACCTACATTATATTGCAAACTAATATGATAGCGAAAGAAAAACCTTATTTTTCGGTTAAGACATGATGTCACATTTTACAAGGATAATGCCTCCATAAAAAGCGTCATCTTTATTGTTTTTACCTAAAAATAATCTCGCAAAGCCCATTTCTGTATAAATTAGGTAAAGGTTGGAAAAATGAGAAAACGTTCACTGTCCGGAAATTGAAAAACTTCCCAGTCTCCTTATTTTATCCTAGAATTGGACAGGTATTTGTGTCTGTCTGAAAATAAATTGATCACGCATTATTTGACCATTTACGCACCTTTGTTGAGAAAGCGTTATTTTCTTTATATTTTTTCTAGGAATAACAGATAAAATATACTTAAAGGGTTGCAATTAAACGGTTCCAATGTGTCATCGGCACATTTCATATACCCCTTCTGGCTTCTGATTATATTTAACAAAGTTTGTACTCAGTCGACAGGTATGGAAGTTGACTTAGACTAAACTTACAAACACGTCCAAAACCTTCTACAATTTTTTTGCACTTAATAATGACGAATCCTAATGATTGACATGCATATTATGTTAATATTTTGTTAACAGTTTCGACGTTCGAGGGCGGTCTTTCAACAAAGCCTTACAATGGTCAGACCCGGCTGCATTCGGTCCGCGAGCCTACTTCGCTACCGTGACGCGGCCTGTGTCTCTCACTCTAAGTTCTGTACAGCTGGATGATGAAGGAGTGTATAGATGTCGAGTGGATTTCAAGAACTCGCCTACTAGGAACTTCCAAATTCGACTGACTGTTATTGGTAAGTGATTTATATAATAACGAATGTTTAGAAGTAGGTTTAAAGTGAGTTCCTATTTAATGTTCACTATGATGCTGTTTTACCACAGAATACGTATACGAAATCTTTCACTTTTTATGGTCTGGGCGTATCATTTTTTTTATTTTATCTTCATAAATATTCTTGCAAAATTAAAATGCATCCCACGAAGTCCAACAAACATCGACTTTATTCATCAAGGTCAAGTAATATTCCCTGTCATAACCATTCCGCGGCAATTCAAAAAACGCTCCCTAATTGCAAAAACAAATTTGAACGAAGCGACACAATAAATAAAATTAGGAAAAGTTCGAAATGAAAATTTTCCAAGGTGGCGAAGTGGAATCAATTTAGTCATTATGGAAGAATCGTGGGTAACATCCCGTAGACATTTTAATTATGAACTGTCGTTCGGGATTCCGGGCTTATTCAGACAACGCCACGATCCTGGGAACGATGACGCAGACGAAATCTGCGGGAGACAACCCGATTTTGAAAGGAAATTAGATTTGAATATATAAAAATGTTTCTTAGCTATCAATAGCAATTCGGGTTTTTCGTTAATTTATCATTTAACTAGATATTTATTTTATGGCTTTCAAAAACCGTTAAGTTTTATATTAGTTTTCTTACTATTATTTATAAAAAAATATTTTAATAACATTATTATATTCGTATATTAATTAAACGTATTTCTAATTACGGTTATGAATATCTCAGAACGATAAATAGCCAGCGAAATGGCAAGCTGCGCCAGGTCTTTCAAAAGAATTGCCCTATTCAAAACGAAAGACGCAAAGAGATGGGGAAGTAAATTTCTTAAGAACAAAGAATTTTAAAAGCCTACATTCCATATATGCAACTCCATTGAAACCCATTAAGCGGCCTGTACCAAGAGGTAATTTGCGAGGATCTTTTGTTAGTAAAGAAACGGCCCTCACAAAGGGAACTTGGTAATCAGGTGTGTTTATAACGTCGTAAAATTTTCATTTCAGTATAATTTGTTTCGGAGCTTCTAATAATCGTTTGTAATAAAATCGAATATTGCTGTAATGTGTACCTTTATTGATGGTTATTAGCGGTGAACATTTATATTCCTTATGAAGTTTATTAGGTACTTTTTATTGAACAAAATTGGTATTAATAAAATTAATAACACTCAGTTATTTAATCGGAGGTCTCTATATTAATAAAAATCTTTAGGAGGAATAATTATTTCAATTACGAAGAGGTTATTGAAATAAATTAATACTTATTCTAAAAAGAAATAATTCATCGATATATTTTCCATTTAATTTTTTTATGAGGTTGATACTATTTGGACTGATAAAGATCCCAAACAGACAATCTCATTAAGCAATAAATTTACGGCGTTGTAAATCTACTTATTAACGTCGGCTTTTAAGCTTTATTCAGCCATAAGTCCTCATCGTTTCAGAAATTACTCGTACGTGCATAATAAACCAGCTTATTTTGGTAGCCGATGCATTAATTAAAGTAATACTTTATCATTCATTATAGCGAAAATCACGATGAATGTGTGATAATATTGTAGTTGGGAATTCATGCGATAGTTTAACTGAATAACGGATTCCTTATGAAGGAATCGTAAAAATATCTGTGTGGATATTTACGATTCTTTCATTAAGCATCCGGGTAATATAAACAAATTTTAGGCATATGTTTTATTGTAACATTTAATTGTTAAATAAATAATTATCCCAATGTATCTAAACCAGATCAAAAAACCACATAAAACTCTGAATCGATTCTTAATATGCAATTTTTTTTTCATAATAACATTTTATTATGAGTGAGGCATGTTTGCAAATTTAAATAGTGTAATTCATATTAAATGTTTGTATTTTTTCTCTTAGCTAATAAGGCATTCCTTTCTGCCGTCGAATAACATTCCGGCTCAATTTCATAAGGCGCAAGATGGGAGTTAGCCTTGTTATTACATTAATATTTTGTACCTTTTTCAAGTGCATTCCGAATTTATGAAATAGTTTTCGTATACATCTTTATAGCACATTTTAACACTATTAAAATAGCTTTAGACAAGTTCTATGTAATAAAAATCTGGTTAAAATGCTATTGGACTTTGATAGCAGAACTATATTATGTGTAAAAAATCTGGGGGTAGTTTAATAAAATTTTTGTTGCAGTACCACCACATCAAATGTTGTTGTACGACAAATCTGGTGCCGACGTGTCGGGGGTTGTTGGTCCTCTTGAAGAAGGTTCAGCGCTTGTTTTAGTTTGTGAAGTACGCGGAGGTAAGAGTAATAAGATAAGAAATGTTTTGCTTGAATGTATAGACCAATTAAATCATTTGTTTTAATTAGTCGGGAGTAAGGCATTTCTCTTAAGCTTCATTTTATACACAAGCTATATCTTGCATAATTTACTAAATGAACTTATGAAAATTATGTTTTACAAAGCCATATTTCTCATTTAATTAAAACAATAAACGAACAAATGAAAACTGAATATTACGTTCAGCATCATTCTTGTATTAAACTAACATTACATTGTCATATTAAAATCCAAGATACGCGCTGTGCTAGTACGAATGTCATGGTAATATGAATTTTCCGATTTTTCCTATTGTTTTTGACAAATTTAATACAGGCATTTCCAGTAAGCATTAACACAATAAATCGTGTAGATTGGCCCATATATACACATTGAATTCAACTGCTGTGAATCGTATTGGCGTTGGTAACGATTAGATCATCAATCACAGTTTTCATTTCACAACGAATGCGGTGCAAACGATGTATCCGATAATAGTTATTGGTAGTAACGAGTCCCTTTCACATTCTATTTTAATACCTACTCCTATGGAATAAGGGCTATATTTCTATCTTGAAATTGTTTTTGAACATTCATTGTTCGGGTTTATGTAGTTGTACACAAAGTACATTTAAATTAGTAAAACATGAGAGGGCTAGAGTGATAACACCGTTAATGTTGTTTCAATCTAATAAACATGTCATTGCCGCTTTACAAGTGCAGTAACTAATAATGAATTGGAATAGAGTTTGTTCAGCAAGAAGTTGCAATTGTTTTCAGCTGTGATTCTTATATTGAGCCTTTTTTAATGTTGTTGTTATTTTGAAGGACGTAATAAAGCACTTAAAACATCTTATCAAAACATTTTTGTGTTCTATATCGTTATAATAATACGTCCGTGTGTCTATAAATGGAATAATCCTGTAATCCTTTGCAAAGCTACCTACGCATTTTGTTGATTAAAAAGCTTAATTAAGTAATCAATAATGTTAAACCCACGTATTGTTATTCATTAAAAATTATGATAATATAAAGTACCTTTTTAATTATATCTCTAGGAACAAATTTAATTATGTTGTTTTCCAAATATTTTCAACATAATCTTAATTCAATATCCTAGCCAATACTGAATTAGTTACTGGCAAACAAGGAAAAACTTTAGATGTTATAATACCAGCAAGGATAACGTCCCAAAAACAATTTTATTCCAGTCCTAGAGCACAAAAAGAAATTACCATACTTGGAGGGATCTGGCGTTTTAAATTTCAATAGGCAACGCTCGACTGCATCTGGCGCATCACAATGTGAGCTAACTGAAATTAGGATCTGCTCTTCGATTTTTCTATTACTTGACTCCTTTTATAGAAACATTCGGAGAGATATTCCATTCCAATGAGTTCATTGAAAAGTCCGCAGTATGGCAGGCTGGCGGAGCGCCAGTAGGTACTACGCCGCACAGATTATCTTTGCCCGTGTGCCCACCGATTGTAATGATGCAGTGGGCCAAACACATACCCTATAAAATTTCCTACGTTATCGAGCACTGTTTTAAAATTCGAACATCATTTGTTTATCGGATTTCGCCGCACGCAAACAGATTTTACAAAACGTTTTATTTCATATTTCGAAACAAGATTTCTCTTTTAATGAACATCAAACGTATTTCCATTATTTTATTAAGATATAAAATAAAAGCCGCTTTGAATAGATTGAAATATTGCAATCGTTTAAAACTATCCATATGTGTGAATGTTTGCGTTAATAATCATTTTGTTTTAAAACTTATATATATTACAAAGCAAAATGTTACATGTCAAATAAAATTTATTTCGCACTCAAATGGATTGTTGTTTGTATGAAGTACACAATATTATGAAAATCATTGAAATAATTCAGTTGATGACATCAATAATATATTTTGTTACCAAATTGATTTTTATACCTTTTTGATAGGTATATCGGAAAATATATTGTAGGTATATGCTCAACTACTTACTTCTGGTCCGCACGAGTTGACCCGATATAAAAACAAGATGTCTATCCTACTAATAATATTATAAATGCGAAAGTTGAGGATGTGTGTGTGTTTGTTACTCTTTCATGCAAATTCTACTAAACCGATTACAATGAAATTTAGCACACATATAGTAACTTGGATTAACACATAGGATAGGTTTTATCCCGGAAATCCCACGGGAAGGGGAACTATACGGGTTTTCCTTTGAAAACGCGGGCGAAGCCGCGGGCGGAAATCTAGTATACAATATACCCATTACCCAATCAGATGTAATGTAAACTTAACTGGTGAAATAATTTTCAGGGTTCATAAAAGTATTTTTCCTTAATATTATATTATACTATTGAAATTTAGATATATTTATCATTTTATATAAAGTATTCAAATGTCACTATCGAAATCGTTGCATACCTGTCTATTATATCTACATACCTATTATTTACTATAACTACCATTAAATCCTTCAACACAGGTCGCCCAGAGCCCGTAGTGACGTGGCTCGTAGACGGAAAACCGGTACAAAAGTACATCGGAGTGAAAACCGATACACATGTAATTGTGAATCGGTTAGAAGTCCAACATCTAAGCCGGGAGCACCTCAATACAACGTTCAAATGCCGAGCCACGAACACTCATCTCGTACCGCCTCAGGAGAAATCTGTGCGATTAGAAATGACTTGTGAGTCAACAATTTTGTTACGAACTTTTAATCTTTATTTTCTTTCTGGAGCTTATTAAGATTTATTATTTGCGTTTGATGTAATAGAATGTGAAGGATTTTTTTGCTATTATAATAATATATAGGTACTCGCTGTAGCTATGAGATTTTGAGGGCATTTATGACTTTAATAACTAAATTATTGTCGAATATTCAATGACATTATTTTTTGTTGTAACATATTATAATTCAAAATTATGCATTATATTCAGTATTAGAGCATTATTTCTGAATAATTATACATCTTTTTATAAAATGTAATTACCGGTAATCAAAAGGCACATTTCCCTACCTTACACATCAATAATATATATAAGCATACAACACCGTCTGCTACAAACCTAATTTCTAAAGGATAATGTCCAGAAAGCTGCCGCTTCATAAAATTCACGAGGCTAATGAGACGCTCCTATCCGATATCGAGCCATGTTAACGAACCAGGAAAATGATCGTTCAATTCACATACCCCTAATGTTCGAATTTATTTACCTTTTTACTTTGATATAAAGAAAACTACTTCACTTTGAAACTATTTGTACACTCGTGTATTAAAAATTGAGTTAGTTGATTGCTGTGTACTGATTTAAACGCTCCTTTGATTTTTAAATTGGACGTTAGGGCAATTTGTAGATGCAATATTTATCCAGCAACATGCCCCATTTAAGTAAGCTTTTAGTTTTATACGACGAGGAGTTATGTTTCATTCAATAATTGATAATTATTACTCCTTTAATAGATTGCTTATAATAAATACAGATTAACTATGATCAAAAAAACGAAATGTAAAAGGTAAAAACCTTTTTAAAAACAAGCTTTTACTTTTTATGATGATTGATTATATTTCATTCAATAATAATTAGCAAGTATTATTCAAGAATTAGATTGCTTCTTATAAACACAGCTATTATTCTTTTTAAACTAACATAAAAATAGAAAACTTTGCGACGCTTCTGTTTCAAAAAGCAACCCTGACAGGCTCAACCCAGCCTAGGGAACAAGGTATATAGAGACAGAATTTAACAGTAAATCCCATTTTTTTCATATCAAGCAAATTATTTAATTTATTTATCAGGGTTTTACGTATACCTAGTTACAATATAAATATTATTTCCAGTACCACCCCTCTCGGTATCACTCCTCTACCGTCCAAAACAGCTTATAGCGGGATCAGCTGCGACCCTCCAATGCGTGTCTGAAGGCAGCCGACCGCCAGCTCTCATCACTTGGTACAAGGACAATAGAAGCTTCGAGAAGGAACGGGTGAGGGTTTCAATCCAAATTAAAAATGCTATTTTGAGGATTACAAAGTATTTATGTCATAAATCAGGTTGATGATGATGAAGATATTAGTTGGAATTTTTAATACCTGTAATGTCTATTTTTATGCGTTCCCATAATTTTTAATCAGGCTAGTGTGAATTCTCACAAGTTACAATTAACATCAGCCCATATGTTCCTATTGAAATTACAGAACTACACAGGTCTCCTATAGGATAATTTAGGCAGCACGTACTGTAGCGCTGAGTGAAACGAGTAGGGCATTACTGCGTTTGGACACTATCGCGTCCATAATATTATAATTATGATTCAGATACTTAAATTCGAATCTTCATAGGTTAAGTTAGTTAGGTCAGCGCTAAAGAAATTTGCCGCTAGTTTTACAGGCCATAATCCACTATAGTAGAACAAGTTACATTGTAAGATGTAAATATTTGTGCAATGGAATTGTGTCGGCACGTAATTATACATGGTGGATAATAAAGTTATAATACAATAATTATAGCCTATTAACTTTTTAATTTAGTTATAATATGGTTTTTTATTACTTGTTTATGATGCCCTAGTTAAATATGTTAAAGTTTAAGTAAAGGGTTGAATAATTAATTTTAACTGCTAGTTGATTTAAAATGATTTAAAATAATGCTTTCTTTTAGATTTGTCTGCTTTTCAATGTGTCCACGATGAAATATAGCACTTCATGTTTTGACCAATATCATAAAAACGTAACGAATATATCGTCTTTTAAATCCATGTACATTTATTTTATTTCTTAATGTCCCCATAACATTCGCATAAAATTTTAATTTCTAAGTGAATTGAAGGTTCCCCTTGGTAACAATATGCCTAAGAGCTTTCTTTCTGATCGTAAACCTCAATTTGTGTTAAAAAGGCCAGAGCCATCTCGGTTGGGCACTTGTCTCTGGTCTGTTGCTAATTTATTAAATTATTTTATATTTATGCTTATTACCAAAATTCCTTATAAATATAAATTGCCCAAGTAATTTTGAAAATTATGGTGGATTATGACTCAATCTTAAACGAGGCCTGTGTCCTTGCATCGAATACGTAATAAATAGATGTAATACATAGATAAATAGCTCAAAGTGATTTTGAAAATCGCGGTGGATTATGATCAAAATTCAAAGGAGTTTGAGTTTTTGTTGTTGTGTCGAAAACATCATAAATAGATCAACAGATAATGACGATGACGATGATGAAGATAACACTATTGTTGTTGATGATGATGTCGGTGATGATGATAATGATAATGATTATGATAAAGTTTATGATCAACTCCCATATTATTCCATAAAATATGATGATAATGATGATGATGATAATAACAATGATAAATGTCCACGTGTAATTATTATGACAAACATTACTTCCCACTAGGTCACAGAACGCGCGAACGAAACATGGTCAGTTAGTACCCTTGTATTTCACCCGACACCGAGCGACAATGGAGTGTTCGTCAAGTGTGTTGCGACCAACCCTAGACTGCCTTCGAAAGCCATCGACGATCAGTTACAACTTAATGTTGTATGTAAGTATTTATTCATTTCTTACTCTTTAATTGTACATAATTATTACTGTGTTAATTTCCCTGCTGTGTTAATTTACTACTTGTATGAAATAAAATACAATGAAAAAACTATATTATGTAGTTACAATGATAAAGTACAAAATATAGTTTCAGTGTCTATGTATTAAATACAGACTATCTTTATATTATAGGTATAAAATTTTTAAAATACATAATTTTCACAATTTCACGAATCCCCTTAATTATAACATTCAGTTGAAACTGAAGTCCCAGAAAAATTGTTGTTATTTTCCTGTAATACTTGAAACGTTTCAAGAATATTTCATTAAATGGGAAGTATTCTTATCTTTGCTTGAGAAGAAATAATCAAAATATAAAAAAAAAATATTTTCAGTGCTGCCCACATGCTGTTATTAATAAAAATCGAATAATATTTCCATAAATAATTAATCTGTAATCAATAAAACATTCATAGGAAAATTACACGTGTACGTAGTCAAATTTTGAGCCTAATTGAAGTGAAACTTCTTTATCGGGGTTGGAAAAAAATTTAGTGTAACATTTTTTTGTTACGCGTGACATTTTTCCGTTACGCGCCATCTTGTTCTTATCCCTACCACGCGTGATTCGACGTATTTCTGTCAAGTTGCACATAGTAAATTATTTTTTGAAAAATAAGGTCATAAAGAAGTTTCACTTCTTACGTGTGTATTGTGTAAGTACACTAGTACACGCACATATTTTTTGTTTTTTATCACATATTATAATTTCTTTTGCTTTTAAAATTAGTAGTAACTAGTTATTAGTCTTTTCTAAATGTATAAAAGAAAATAATAAAAAATAACTGTAATCCAGACAGTCCGCTAGTAACCCTAAGCCTGGGCAGCACGCTCAACCCGCGCGACATCAAGGAGGGCGACGACGTGTACTTCGAGTGCGGCGTGCGAGCCAACCCGCGGGAGTATCGCATCTCGTGGTACCATGATGCAAGTGATTTTTGTTATTATATTATTGATAACATTACTATAGGATATTATCTAGTGCTAATATTAGTAGTCTTGTATTAAATATTTGTATGACTATTGTTATTCTTAATTAATAAAACAAAGTTTATAAGGCGGGTTTACCCACAGAGTGAGCGGCCGCGCGTTATGACTGTCATTTTCTTCGACCGAGCCACGTCCATATAAACCAAGCTGCTTCGCGCTTAGCAATCGCTTCGAGGGTGGTCGCTCTGTTGGGAACCGCTTCTTGGCTAATTCTATTCAAATAATAATACATTTTCATATACATTTTACACATTTTCACAATTTAATACATTTTTCCGTACTATAAGTTAAGTGTCTTTGACAAATATCTGTTTTGAAACCTGTTTTAAAAGTTACCTTTTTTATACAAGTAGATACCCTTTTATACCCGTATTAATACTGGTTCCTTGGCTCTATCAGTACTCAAGTTCTCTTGCAGGACAGACCTGTAATACAAAACATGACGTCCGGTATAATAGTGAGCACTCGGTCGCTAGTGCTCCAGAAAGTAACGAGACAAGAAGCCGGCAAGTACTCCTGCAGAGCGACCAACGCAAGGGGAGAAACAGCTAGCGAACCGGTCAGCTTGAGGGTGCAATGTGAGTATACAATTATTTAGAGTAAAATGGATAAAATGAATTTTTTGAGTTGGATTAATAAAGGTATTGTTGGATCATTTCTGTTGATATATAATCTTGTGCGAAAAAAATAGGAGTATATGAAATTTTGATATCTAAAGAAATATTTTTTACAAATATTTATCATTAGGCGGATCCACACAGTGAGCAGCCTAGCGACGAAAGTGCTACACGAAACAGCTTGGTCAGTGTAGACATTTCTCTAGTCTCTCTAGAAGCAGTGTGCTGCTACGCTCCTCACCCGAGAAAATAATGTTCAAACTGACCGAGTAGACTTGCGGGGAAAATACTTCGCTAGGCTGCTCGCTGTATGTGGACCAACCTATTAAAATATTTTGTTATATATATTTTTTTAAATGCACATCTATCAAACAAAACAATATTATACTCTACACAATTACTCTAATTACAGAACATGTAACCAATACCATTACACAATGAACTAAACCAACTAACTAAACCAAGGTTACACAAGATGGATGTAGCTACTCTAAAAACAATTACAACAGCACCGCAATCTGATGTAAGTTAAAGTCGGTTAACCCTATACGCTCGCGTTTCCACTATCCCTAATAAACATATCGCGATTGTAAACTAACCCTCTTTACATATGAAATTACAGCTGTGAATTTTCTACCCTCTTATCTCGATTTCCATTTTATACTGAGCGGACGGAACGGACCATACAATTTTTTTACGTCACAATAAATGATGTTTTGATCACTTTTACTGCAATTCTAATTTAACGTTCATAAAACCACATTCATATTAATAATGGTTACTGGGAAGATAAGCTAGATAAGATAAGAATTCGTAAAAAATAATTTTGGGAAAGTTCTCATAAAATTATTGATCATCAGACCAGCTTCGTGAGAAATATTTCGCACAATCATCAAATTTGAGTTGAGAGTGGTCTAGCAATTCTTCAAAAATAGATTCGACACTATGACGAAGCAATTTAATGAAATCTTTCATTTAGAATATTGATAAAAACTAATTCATCTTTTGAATCTGGAATTATTATGGAAACTGTACCCCCTATAGGTATAGATATTTTCATTCTTGTAAAGCGCTTTCTAATATATCTAATATCATCCAAGGACGCATTAGAAAATTACCTCATATTTACATAACGTCTAGTTTCGGATGCGACATATAACAATAAAACGTCACTGGATATGAATTACGGCGTAATAAATACCGATGTGTCTGCGAGTATTCAAATGATTGCGGTCGGATCGACGTACCGTTTCCTTCCGTTGCCGACCGACATAGTAATTGGCCCTAGAAGGCGTTGCCGGCAGTAAATCATCGAAATTATTGCCTAATATTACTACGATTGTCCGGGAACTAGCAATCTGTTGTTTTGCGGCTACACTTTAATTCATAGAGCTTTGTTTTAGTTCGCCCGACCGGAATAAATTTCCTTTCAAATCCCGTTTTGTGTCATGTTGCGGGTGCAGGTAATGTGCGTTTAATGTTCTAGTATGGGCTTCCGCGCTAAATGGATATTAAATACCTACACGGGGAATATAAAAATGCTTTGGGCTTTTAACTTTACTATCGGCCTTTTACGTACTACCTACGTGATGTTTAGTTCTACTTTTACAACGTTTTCAATATATTTTTACAAGGTTTTATGTAGAATAATTTAAACTGGTATTTTATTTTCATAACAACAATTGCTTTATTATTTATCCTTATTTTTGCAACATGATTTGTAAATAATAACATTGACCTTTGACCTTAAGGACAAAACTAACACTTGAATCTTTTAAAACGAAATAATTCTCTTTCTATATGGTTATCCCAGTTTTATTTTTTTGTTATAATATAATAATGTTAGTCAAAATAATAGTTACTTATTATTAGATAGAGAAATAGATTGATAGATATGGAAGTTCATAATATGGAGTCATTTATATGGAAATGAAGCCTTACCTGTTATACTTTACGGCTTGTAGGTCAGAGCCAATTTTCAATAAATTAGAAATCACATTTGGTTTACCAAACCACAATTGAAGCTTAACCACAGATTCAATATTAAAACAAAAACCGCATTTTAGTAACTAACTTTGTTGAATATTCATATTAATACAGTTTGATGGAATCAGTATAATAAGTATGCATAAATGCTTGGGTACAAAAAAATAATTTTCAAATTCTTAGAATTAAAATATACTATGTATTTTAATCTAACTTCTATCTGATCTAAATGTCGGCATTTCCACGTGGATGATCCAAATATAGGATACTGTTATTAGAACATAGTTATTGGCAATATTAGGTAGTACAGTCAAATGAATACATTTCAACCTGATAGAGATTCTAATTACAATCCGCCTTCTATATATAATATCTCAGAGACTGTTCTAATTTCAGCAATAGAGAATCTATAATAACAAATACACTATATTTCCAATCCGCTACATAAATATACATACATTTTATGTCACCATTAGCTCTCAACAAAAGATCTAGAGTACGCATTCCAGTCTATTCTAGTTTGTGGTTACTGCTTTATTACTTCACCTCGTCCCACATCTTGAGAATACATGCTCACTATTTATTTTGATATTCATTTGTAGCAAAAATAAGTCCTTGCTGCATGTAGCTCTCAAGTGGTACTATTCCTTCTCTTGATAAGGTATTTTTGGTACATATTCACATATTCGCAAAGCATAATCAGATATTGTGGATTGGTAGTGTTATAAGAATATTCTCTCTATATAATACTTCTTAGAACTAGAACGTTTTATGTCCCTTTTTCTCAGAATGCTTTTTTTGCTATAATGGTCCACTGATATTATAAAAATGGATGGAAAATATTTGAAAATTCTCAAAATAAATTACTTAAACATTTTACAAAACGCGGTTTATTGAATGTATAATTTAATAAAACATTTCGAAAGTATTTTATAGGCGTCTAGAAAAAGTTAAAGCAATTTATTCAGTTTCAACAATGACCCTAATTTTATTGGATTTCTACTAACAAGATAATTGATTATCAGTTATTTTATAAATTAAGATAGATTAATGTATTATTTTATCTAGCATTTTCAAAGACTCCTAAAGTAACTTTTCTTTATACTATTCAAAGTAAACTTTTTGGCAATTAAAGACTGATTACTGGCATTTTGCGCGTGACCGTACTAGTTCTATAGTGTATGAAAGGTGATAAATAATATTGTGAATAAATCGCGTTTACAATCCGCTACTAATTTTGTAATTTTTATAAACTCGTTAAAAATAAATACTAGAAATTAATAAGGATACTAGTTGTTACCCGACGATAATCCCATGGAAATGAGAACAAACTATCTAGACACAAATTCATACCATGAAATTGCGTTTACCATATTATTGTATACCAAATTGCGCATAATGGAAACACAACGTGTAAGAAAGACAGATTAACAAAAACAAACACACACACACACACACACACACACACACATTTATAATATTAGTACAGTTTAGGAAACATATTTGTAAGGGAATAAGAATTCTCTAAAATAATAAAAAAAAATATACACTAGATGCGCCAGTTTGTGGCATGCCGTCCCCCCGCGTAGTGGGCGCTGCGCTACACGAGGCTCTGCGCGTGCGATGCGCAGTGCGCGCTGATCCCGCTGACGTCACGTTCCTGTGGCAGTTCAACAATAGCGGCGAAAGCTTTAACGTGTCGCCTGCGAGATATGGTGAGTATTTGGTTGTGTGTGACTGGGAAGAATATGTGTTTTGTGTGTGAGCGTACGTGTCGGTTCATGTGTGTGCGTGACTGTGCTTTGGCTCGGTCTGTGGCGTGTGTGCTTCCCCAGGCTCTGGGATGGGACTATTTGTGTGTGTGAAAGGTATTATTTGTATTCTGTTTTTGTGGAAAATGAATAAATAATATTTAATCTGAATGAGAAATATAAGAACACCACTGTAAGTAGTTTTCTAATTGTGACGAAAGTATAAATAATGAAAACAATCATATTACTTTTTGTATCATTTTCATGCTTCACATCGTTTATACGTACCATCCTTAATCTATACTTATAATAAATCTGTAGAGAGGCCAATTCTGTACATGAAATATATTTAAAAAAAAACTATGAAGGGGTGATAAGGGATCGCTACTGATGCCAAAAATGCAATTAGTAAAATTTTTGTCTGTCTGTCTGTCTGTCTGTCTGTCTGTCTGTCTGTATATTCGTTATAGAAACAAAAACTACACGACGGATTTTAACGAAATTTGGCACAATTATTCTTCATACTCCTGGGCAGGTTATAGTATACTTTTTATTACGCTACGATCAATATGAGCAGAGCAGTGAAGGGAAATATTGGGAAAACGGGAGAAGTTACTCCATTTTTTAAGCTTCCGTCGCGTGTGCAGCCTTAATGGTTAAAGCTACATAGAAATCATGTACGACACAAATGTTCTTAAATTATTATTATTATATAAAAATAAATTCCTAAACAGCATATGTCTATCTTTTAAAATTGACTCACAATAACACGTGAAACTTCAATAGCTTAGCAATTCGGAGCTTTCTGATTATATTTGTCTACTCTTACGTTTACAACACTCTCACTCATCCCTAATTAAAAAAAAGTTAACATTATTACCTATTCAATAAAAAAAGAATCATGTAAATCGGTGTAGAAACACCAAAGTTATACATGAAATACGCTATAAGTCATCGCGCGTGAATACAGAATCATGCAGCCATAAGGATTATTTTTGTGTATCAGTTGCCGCGTTCGACGCGCTTCGCGGCGGGAGCTATAAAAAGGCGGCGGGTCCGCACCCGTTTCGCGTTGTCACGGCATCACGTGTGAACGGCTGTACCGATTTCTATAATTGTTTTTTTTATTATATTCCTTGAAGTACGAGGATGGTTCTTATGTAGAGAAAACGTAAATATGTACCTACCACGGGCGAAGCCGGGGCGGACCGCTAGTTTTTAATAAATAAGTACAATTTCAAGGCACACTAAATGGCAGTACAAGCGAGCTTCAATACACGCCCGCGAGCGAGAGAGATTACGGGGCTCTAACGTGCAGGGGAACTAACAGCGTGGGACGACAGTTGCAGCCTTGTGTGTTCCAGATTGTTCCAGCTGGTGGGTTATTTTTAAATATTGCTAATAATGTAATTTTATTTGAATTATGTTATTATGTATTATTAATTATATTATGAAGAGCAGTTTCATATTTAAATAGAAGTAAGCAAAAAAAAAAAATATATTGAATTTTATAAATAATTAATTTGCGCACATTTATTTTTTGTTTTTTTTTTTTGCAGTAATGATTCTTGTTATTGCAATTATATTAATTGATGAAGGATTTATAGTGGACTTTCAAACTTTATATATAATATCGGATATTATAAATTTTGGATAAACGGTATAAAGATGAACATGTTTCCAAAAAGTAGCAATTTTCAAGTTCTTTGAAACAGATTCTGGGTACCTGCAGTTTTTTCAAATTAAAACAATATTTTGATGAAATTTACGCGGAGTTCTAAATCCTCGTATCGAGATTCTATGAAATCTGTTAATAAAATAATTTTATTCTTACAGCTATTTCTATTAATTAATATACAGCTATTGGTAAAAAAGCAATTCAGTTTAAATAATATAACTTTTTAAAGACGAGGTAAAAATGAAATAATATTATCATAATATAGCAAATAAAAAAAACAAAACTGTAAATGATTTAGTATTTTCACCAATAACTTCATCCCGAACCATTTTATTAAATTAACTTCTCGTAAATTTTATTATTTATTTAAAAACAGGTTTCCTACTGGGAATAATAATATAACTAACTGGAAATAGGTTTTACATAGTAAAATAAATAAATAAATAAAAATGGATAGAATGAACTTTCATTTAATTGATACTATTGAGTACAATCTATGAGTTGCGTCACGTGTGACGGTGGTCTCATTTACTGGTATTCTAAGGCTTCTTTATTAGCTCAATGAATATTAAAATTAAACATGTTTGAAGCGATAGGAAATACATTATTTTTACCAGCACTCCCAGCTAACTGCTTGATTTCCACTGGAAGATGAATTTACCGATTCTCTTCATATTCAGAATTAATGCGTCACGGGTTATGACGGTGGTCTATCTCAGTTACTCGTATTGTTAGCTTATGAATAATAAATATATCATATTTGAAGCTATATGAAATATCAGTAGTATATTCTTTTATCAGCACGTCCAGCTCCACCCCGGAACTGCTCGATTTCAACTGGCAATGACTCTTCCTGGTTAGAAGACGTGGCTCGAGAGGAAGTGACTGACTCTCTTGCCGTGAGATGCGTCACGGGTTATGATGGTGGTCTGCCGCAGTTGCTAGTGTTGGAAGCTCTGGATTCTACTACTGGGATAACAAGGTTTAATGTAACCACTAATGAAACTAGTAAGTGTGATTTTTTTATTATTTCAAACTAATAATGCCACTGTCAGTATCTTATAATATTTTTTATACAATTTGGAAACTATTGATGCAAATCAAACTTTGTGTAAAAGAAAATCCACTCTTTCTCGTTTTTTGAAATTGCTTTTATCTCAACTTCTCATGTGAAATATTTTTTTACAGACCATTCACGTAATTATACAATATTTTAATTCCTTTGTTTTAAAATTAACTGTTAAAATGCTATAAAAAAATCATTTGCTCGATTTTTTCCATTTGTTGTTATATTTTCCAATAGATGGCGTAGCAATATTCCAAATACCAGCCATGGTTCTATGGACAAGCGGCAGTTCGCTTCGGTTCACAGTACATTCGCGCAACGACAAGGGCGCGTCCGAACGGATCGTGCTCACAGCACTCGCGTATACCGACCCGGAGAGACGTACAGGTAATAGTAGCAGAAATAAAGATAAATTAATAAATAAATACCAGCCATGGTGCTATGGAAAGTGTAAAAGTAACCATCAAAATGCACATGAAGCCTAAGTGTCGAAATTGAAAGGGTGTATTACACACAGAGGACAAGAGTCAGCACACGAATCGTTGCCACATCATATCGTCCAGCTGCGTACAGTCAGTGCGTACTACGTGTACCAATGGTAGACGAAGTAGGTTCTTTGTGTCCTGGAACGCCATTTCCATACTTGCAACTTCGCGTACATTCTTGTGAAATGCTTATCAAGCGAGCCAGCTCGCAGTGCTACAGGCTACTGTCGTGTAGTGGATTTTTGATCACGTGGCAAGGGGCGTAAATGCCCCGGTACCACCCGGTACACTATTTGGACTTAATAGACAGGCATAATGAATAGACACTATGAACACGCAAGATTAAATAATGCAAATGTCGATGTCATGGCGTACGATTCCGTACAAGAGCTGTACGCGTATCCAATGCACGCGTGCGCTCTGTATCTGACTGCGGGTAGTACAGGAACGCGCTGTGTGTTTTATTATTAAATAAGTGAGTATTAACTCACCCATTGTTGATATGTTACTTGTTTAATGTTATAAACAACAACTCGACACATAAACTTTTACAAAATTCATTTCATGTTCAATTATTGTAGTGGTTTTCATGTGTTTTATTGATAAACGTGATGGTTTTCATGCAAATTAAAGCGACGTGCAGCGACGTTCATTGTTTAAATTATGTTATTATAATTATTGAAAAGCAATTAAAACATGACGTGTCTCTTAAAAGATTTAATTTTCGTTGTTTAAAATATATTTATCCGTAGAAATTTAAATTACTTATAATCTCTTTTGGATTGAATGCCACAGTCAGACACGTAGACAATATACACACATATACGTCATACAAACATAGTAAAATAAAATATAAGCAAAGTCTTTTGAATAAGAACAAAAATCATCTTTTTTTTATTTCGTAAAGATAAAGAAATTTCAGAATTAAAAAAAAAATGCCATACAGCAAACACTTGCCTAAGGGGTCGCCTGGTAGAGATCACTCTGAAGTGATAATGCCGCCCCGTTACACATATTAAAGCTGTAACTATTTGTATTTACTTTTAAATTTTATAAAAATAATACTTATGTGTAATAAAGTGTTAAATAAATAAATGTATTATAATCACGCCACACAATTTTTTTTATTATTACTTTATTTTTAACACTTCATTATTTGTAACTTATCCTTTCGAACCAATTGTTAGTTTTACCCCCAAAAACAAATTAAAATTGTATTGAGAGTAAAAAAAAACATAAAATCCAGATGGTGGTCAAACCACAGTGGGCGGTATGTCTCGCGGCGCGCTGTGGGCGATCATTTTCACGGCGGTGCTGTGCGCGAGCGCAGCTGCATTTGGCGGCTATTTCTTGAGGAAAAGAAGGTACATACTTTTATTTTTTTGTTTAGATTATTAATAGAATTTGTAAAGTTATAGGTTTGTAAAAATTTTTTTGCATCCAATGTTAAATATTTGCGCTATATTAAGATTGTTTGTTTTTTAGTTGTGTTATAATAACACAACAGTGATCAATATTTTTAATTTGAGAAAAAAAAATATTTAAAGTAAAATTTTTTTATATACCTTGCATTGTTTGGCTTTAATAACATTTTTTTTAATTCTCACATTTATAAGTAGGTAACTAATATACATACATAACATTAAAGTTTAATATACACCCATACACACTTTTTTTTATTTTGACCCATTCAGAAGCAGCCCACCAAACAAGCAACAGTCTCCCGAACTACAACTGAACTCAGGCGACGGTCAGTACATCGTCGCATACACGCTGAAGCCGGCAAAACATGCACAACCTGATATATTAAACCCACCCCCAGGTAAAACTTATTTTTGGTATGGATAATACATTGAAGTATTGTTGGTGATGTTTTTTTTTTATTTTTAATTTACACGCTTACTTTTCTTGACACAATAAAAATCTTCAAAATAATTACAGTCACATTTACTAGCTTAACTCAGCTCAGTAATAATTTCAAGAAATAGCCTTAGTATTTATTTATCTGTGACTTTCTCTTTTCTGATTTCCAAATACTATGCTCTCATAGACACACATCGCTCAACTAGCAACCCAAAAGCCCTAGAGTATGTCTTCCGCCATTTTGTTTATACGTATTTCGTATAAATATCGACGATCCCATATTCAAACATTATGAAATACGTAAAGTGAATAAGTACGTAAACGCATATAAAATGTTTACGCCTCCGCGCTGGGAGTTTACGAAACATTGGACATAAAACTAAAGTACCCATGAGACGGTGTTAGACGTTACAATAAAATGCACTAAAACACGAACAAAGAACTTTCGTATTTTCCTCGTCAATTGTTGTGTAGACAAGCGGAACAGTTGGTTGGGAATTATAAAATATTTTACAGTAGTGGAAATTATTTCTGCGCACTTGGAACTAACGTATTTGTGGAGAGAATGCTCTTTTTAACGTCACTAATGAAGATAGATTAGATTCGATATTGATCGAAATTTTAATTCTATACAAAGTTAATTCGTATACCTTACATACGAATTAGCTTTGTATAGAATTAAAACGTTATTTGACTTGGTAAATAAATGCGCTTGCTAAAAATGTTATAACCTAACTAAAAAAGGGTAAAATTCAGAATAAATTTTGGGTAGCCTATAAATCTTTTATGGAAAATGTTCAGCAAAAATAATTTTGACTGTAATACTTACTGATTTTGAAATTTAATCGCGATTTTTTTTTATAATATAAAATGTAAAAGTATGTATCGTGAATATGAAAATTTCAATTATTATAGAATCATACAAAAAATGGCTGCGAACCTAATCCAATTGAAATATTGTCGCATGTTTTTAAATTATTTGTATCGTTTTAAAACTGCCGATATTTTGCAATCAACCCGGTTTACACTACTCATAAATGCGTTAGCTATGTTAACTCTGTTATATCTAAATGGGACAGTTTTTGATAATCGAATCATAAAATGTTTTAAAACATTCGAAAAACATATAAATTAATCAATTTTATAGTGCAGCAAACATTACTCTATAGTAGTTAAATATTTTTTTCGTACTTATAAACCATTACTTTTTAGAATAATTATTATCAATGCAACTCAATGTCAATAGCTGATGACTCCTATATTAAAGTGCTATTAATTCAATCAATTCCTATTAGTTCAATTTAAGGTTATTAGTTACATTTTTCTTTATTCAGATTAGTGTTGCCCAAATTCAGTCTTGGTCTTGCAGTCTTGGTCTTGTTCTTGCGTTTTTGCAAGACCAAGACCAAGAACAAGACCGCGTATTTTTAGCAAGACCAAGACCAAGACTGACCGTGCAAGACTTGAGCAAGAACAAGACATAGCCTGCAAGACTCTTGCGTCTTGCAGCTAGGACTTAGCGCTATTTCACTGAGTAGTTAGGTGTAACAGTTCGGTGTATAGGTAGGTACGCTTAGGAATTCTATGAGACGCAAAAAACTGTATCAAAGAATATGAAAAACTGGACCTATGCGCATTACGACTAATACCATAAACATAGCGAATAAAAAAATATCTATTAAAATCAAACTGAGTGCATGCATAGTTATGTTTTAATACTTGCACTTTGATAATGCGGATTGCGGCATCAAAGGTTTTGTACTTACTTCTCAAAGAAATTTGCCGCTTTTCGGAAGTACATGGTTATGATACACGCGCCGGCGGCTTCTTTTGAAATCTAAAACAATCGTTGCCGCCACGCCGAAATCATAACATTTGACACTATTTGATTGCCGCCATAGGGCGTAGGTATACTCATGCAAAATAATTTCGAATTTTTTTAAGAGTACCTACAGGTGTTCCAAAGAATAAATAAGTTTCAGAGTGCTTAGAATGAAAATGAATACATTATACTGATCACGCAAGTATCTTTACTATGGCTTTGTTAATTCAAGCTCACAATGTTCCAATTCTAATACGTTTTTCTAAGATTTAAAGTAAACTTTAATAAATAGTAATAGACTAATAGGTAATTGCAAGACTTGCAAGACTCTTGCTGCAAGACCAAGACCAAGACCAAGACTGGGAGCGCAAGACCAAGACCAAGACCAAGACCAGGTGTATTGGCGCAAGACCAAGACCAAGACTGGCTAAGTCTCGTCTTGTTCTTGCATTTGGGCAACACTAATTCAGATAAATAAAACGATTTGATAAATAATCTAATTTTCATATTCTCCCTTACTGTAACGATCTCTATATAATCTTATGTTATCAATTATCAATATAAGAGTTATCAATCATCACTGGTCCCATAAAAAAAATCCGTTGAACAACCTGTTCCAAAGTTTTATTTAACAAAGTAGACGAATCTATACATATCACAATAACCCACACTACTCATCGTATAATAAAATAAAAAAAACGAATGCAACTAAATGGCAGAAGGGTCCTCAAAAAATAAACCATTTTAGACGGCAGCCCTCACGCGAGTATGGAGGCCGTCAAAAATGGCGCTCTCCACCAGTGTGACGAGTGGCCGAGCGAACAAGAACAACGAACTGTAAGTTATTATTTATTGACTTCATTCCTTTATTGTTTTGTATTTGTATGTATTTGGAAATGCATTTTAAGGATTAATGTTTGTGTGAACTTGCTTTAAAAGTACTTTCAAAGAAGTAACTTGTTCTAAAGTTGTAAATTTAATTAAATTTAATTCATTTATTCATTGAAACATCTTTGGTCCACTTGTTAGTAACAATATTTTTATACCTATGTTAGTAACAATAGCAAATTTAATATATAATTTGTAAAGTTCACAAGTTAACCAAATACCAATACGGTTATGTTTAGGAATTGTGTCAAATTCTGTATTAAATGCCGTTTATGTAACGGTAGATTAAGTACTTAATACCGTTAGTAGATAAGGTTGTATGTTACTTTATCATTTCTATTGTTTTAAACCTTTACTAAAACAATGTTACTGGTTGTTACTTGTTATTCCTTCATAATTTAGATATTAAAGACTTACAAAGGATTTGGCGAGCGGTAAAGTGTTCCAGCGTCGGGATTTATAATATTAAAACTAAATCGAGTTTTAATTCGTTTTAAAGCCCTCATTCGAATTGTATAATACTTGTACAACAGCAAACCCAAGAAAATACTATTTCTTTATAAATTATGAATAAAGAGATACATCCTACGCTCTATGATACTTCGTTGATATAATATTAGCGATTTTCCCGCAATTTCGTATTCCAATTATAACGAGAGATTTACTCAAACATATTACATTAGCAAAGCTTCTCAACTTCAGGCAGATAATAGATAAATCAATCGTTAAACCCACATTTATAATTGACGTTGAAATTTCGCTTATTTATTGAATAAATGCGGTTACAATCAACTTTCCGAATTTGATTCACAACTAAATGAAATATTATTTGCCGTATCGACTCTGAATTAATTACAAGTATTATAATATAATGTAGAGTAAACTGGAATTTGCATATTGTTGTTTATTTTGACGTAAATTTTGTAATGAAAGCTGGTTTAATAAAGCTATTTTATCCAAGACCTTGGTCGTTGATATTGTTTCATTGTAGAGGCAATAAATAATGTGAATTGTTTATTTCTATTTCATGTGTTATTCCAAGTGAATTCTTGGAATCGTGGAATAATTTTTGTACTAATATTATAACATTTTATAGTTTTCGTTATAACTATTGTTGAATGTTTTATAATACAAAATGATTTAAGATGAACAATAAAGGAAATAATTAGATCATGATACTTACTTTTTATTAATATAAAAATAAAATAGTAATTTATACAATATAAAATAGGTAGTGGATAATTCATAATAGTTGTAGTTAAATAAAAATGAATTGCAAGGGAATACCTTTATTAAGGCATTGCATTGCTGTAAGCTTTTAATTTAAAAGGTTATAATAGACTTCAAGTTTCTAACCAATATTTTAACCCGATTTCATATAAATTACCAACCCAGATATAATACATTATAATAAATTTTCTTACAGTCACTATCATCACCAAAAAGCACGTCAAGTAAAGCAACATTCAACACGACGTTAAGTCGAAGAGAACACCTCATAGCTGAAGAGATACCGGGCCCGGAGAGTTGTGTATAAATTGTATATAGTAGATACTTTTATAAATATTGTATGTATTGACTGTGAAAATTGTGATAAAATGTTAAATATAAGTGGAAATAAAGATATAATGATATTTGTTGTTGTTTCTTTTCAAGTCTTTTAACAGTAATATTTTAAGCATATAATAGTAGTGCAATATGATATTTTAATGTAGATGTAACTTTTTTACTATACTAGGTGTACACACAATTAAATATAATGCACATTTGTTTTAGGTTTCAAAGCTTCTCTGATAACTGTCATTTTATCCGCCTATACCCCTAGAACCATAAAAGCACATGAACCATAAAACCGCATGAAATTTTCGCAACATGTGCATTCCTATAGCCGCTTCTGTGGTAAAGAACCGGTTTTTTGTAGATTCACCGCTTTTATAATTTATGCGTCATTCATGATGTCCATCTTTAAATAAGCCTATCAAGGTAATTAAAGTTTGATTTAAAAAGAAAGAAAGATTAAAAAGCGGGAATAAAATGTAAACACTACTTATAGCATCTTGACTAATAACTGCCAATAATTTATATTTTAAATGTCAATGACTAACAAAACATTGTACTGTTTGATTTTCGTTTATTTTTATAAAATTCCAGCCTTATTAAAATATAAATTTAAAATTAGGTAAGTAATTAGTGGAAATGTTTCGTCTGTAATTCCCTTAGCAACTATTTAATTAAAACGTCAGTAAGACAACCGTCCCTTGATACCTGTCCTTGTTAACTCTAGATTTTTATGTGAAAATTTTTAAAATACCAACATTTTCAATTAGTAAATGGCAAATTTTAACCTGAAAGTTTTTAGTTACGAACGCAGTAGGTACTTCAAGTTAGCTCAACTTATCTCTATTATATTTTCGGAGCACTGATTGGTCTGATTCGAATTTTTTGTGAAATTTTTTATAAGGTGTTTGATAAATTTATTCGCTTGGATCGCATAATTGAGAGAACGTACGTTTTTCTCATAACACATTTATCATAAAGGTCATACCAATCTTTTCAATGGTACTCATAAATAATGATAATGATTTAAGATCTCGACTCAATGCTATTCCACAGATTTTTTATTTTACTCCAATATGAGGTTCATTCGGTATTTTCTTTTACTTGTATTTTTGTATGAGAGTGAGCAAATAAGCTTGTGGATTGCCTGGTGGTAAGCGAATTCACCGCCTATAGGCAATTACAAACACATCTGAAATTTTCTTTCATTTTTTTAGCAGTAAGCATACACATATATGTATAGATAAATGAGCGGTTTGCTGCAATATCGCAGGTGATATAATCAGTAGCAACACACGAGCTCACGAGTAGCCGCAGGGACTCCCAGGAGCGCAATGAACTGCTAACGTAATTTGCCGCCGAGTTGGTTAACCAATTAGAAACGCTTTCTACCTCATTTTCTATTAAATACGAAGGTGTAATGTTTACTTGTTCTAGAATTATTCAAGATTGCCTACTTTAAATGTTAATGAAATGCATGAAAGCTCTTTTAAAAGCTACTTAAATGGTTACCTACACGTTTTATACCCTCTATAATCTGTAGAATTTATACCTGCATTGTAGGATTGTTTATATAATAACGATATTATAATATATAACATAATTTGTGTAACTTTAGACACTGCTGCATCATATATCTGAGCAATCAAAGACACGACGACGTTCATTACCAACATGTGCCCATATATTTAAGAATGCTTATGAAGACGCGTAAACATTTCTTTTGAGAAGCGTCTAGAAAGAGCATGAAATTCCCGAGCGTGTGCTCGTTTACCTCATAATTTTTCATTGAGCCTGAGAGTCGGCGGGAAAGCCTCCAATTAAGTTTCTCTTTACCGTTTGCTCCGGGTAAAAGGGAAGAAAAATGAACAACAGTGGAAAAGGACAGTCCCTACATGCGTGCGACGTTGAGATTCATGAGCCTCAAATTTATCCATGCCTTAACAAACCGTTTGTGCGAGCTTGTTGATAGCTGCCTAATATTAAATGAGATCTACGCGAGTGTTTTATATGAACACATTGTTTTAATTAATTACACGTTTTATAATAAACAACCGACTTTAATTAAGTGTTCATGCTTTTACATACAAACACATGGTGACTCGTACATGAAACATCTTTTCCTTATTCATTTAAAAAGTTTCCTCAAACATAATTTGATGTAATCTGAGCTTAAGGAATGTTTATTAAGGAAAACTCATTATAAAATCACATTGAGCAATGAGAGCGCGTATATATTAAGTCAGTATATGAGCGAAACATAAATTGTTTCTATTGTGCCGCTTTGTGGCTATAAAACATTAAGTCTCGTACTAAGGCAAGGTGTAAATGAAACATTATTTTATTGGAATTCCTACAATAAATTCACTCACCTACAAACGCCCGTAAAATTTGGTGGGTTGATTGAGTCAGTATTTTTATTGTTTTGGGCCGTGAATCAATGGTGAATGTTTGAGTAATAAAAGCATTTTACGATTGTTTTCACGGGAGATTTTGTGGCCCGTGAAATGCTCTTCCACAGACATTTTCTTACTAAACGTTCGAGTCTGGTGACACACTTAAAACGCTTTAAGATATATTATTTTAATGGTCCACACTTTTTACACCGCTCTTGAGGCTAAATCATGTGTTCCACTTTCATAATATGCTCGGAAAGCGCTGCTTAATTTGATGGAGAATAATCTTATATATGCGGGTTTATTCACTCATCTATGCAACCATTCCACTCATGTTATATGGAAAAGATTTAATCGTTTTGCATAAAATAATTTAGCTCGCTTAAAATGACCAAAACAGATCTTTTAAATAACTGGTATTTCGACGTTTTCATACGCTCTCATTTTACATGTAATGAGGATTATTTGATGACCTGGTTGGCGCAGTGATTATTATTATCGAAGTGTAGGTTTGATACCAGTTACTGAATAAATCTGGGATCTTACAGAAATATGTGTATTGTGCGTTCACGCATTTGAATTCGTAAATCATACAATATTGAAAAAAGTTGTAGATGTTTGTGAAATGTGTCGTAACCAAAGTCGTAGCACTCGTAGCAAGGGCTGTTTGTAGTGACCGTTGTTTCTGTAGCAGACGTAGCGCATGTAGTCTACGTTTGAGAAATGAGTGAAACGTGGTGAGGTTTTTGAACATCATATCAAGAATATTTTTAAGATAACACTATGTTTATTTGTGCCATTTTTATAATAATATGATGTTAAGTATGGACTGAAGTAGGGTATAACGAAATTGTGAAAGAAACATTAACAATGAAATATTTATCGGAGAAAAATTAACATCATTTAATTACAATATTGAACAAAGATAAAATTTATCGCATGGATTCTGATATTATATTAATGTAATTGTGCCTTTATATAAATAAAAATACGATAAAACATTAAAATTGACGACACATTGATTGACGATATGTACACTACGTCAGTAACGTTAAACCAATTAATTAAAATTTACAGCGTCCAGTTAATAAAGAATATTTTAACATTAATAAAACAACCTTTAAAATAATACGATTAAGCGTTGCGTTGCCTCCATAAATCTTTTTGTGATATTTTACCTCACTTAACTGCGTTTCGTGATTGAGTTAATTCGCAGCGAGCGCCTACAGCAGTTGATCATCTGGCCAGGCTAATAATCCCGTTCAAGTTAATTGCTACAAAATCAGCTGCTATTTGTAGCCCACGAATTGTTGGCATCGATGCGTTTACGTTATAATTAAACTGATACTTCATGTATAAATCATTAGCGATGGAACGTGCTATCGTGAATTTGTGGAGTTGCATTCCTTTGACGCGTATTTGTATTTGGATGTGAATTGATCACTTCGATATTAACTATTCGAAGTATGGGCTTCAAATAGAATTTACTTTTGTTGTAATTTTATTACGAATTATTATCAAAATCGATCTTACACTTCCACTAAAAGACTATTTAAGAAAATAATAACATATCGTATTCCTTCTTATTAGGGGCAAAAAGTATTCAGGGATATTGCAGGCCAACTACAAAATCTTATACATAATAAAGTATTAATAAACGTGTAATTAAAACAAAACATCACAGAATATCAATGTGACCAAAATGTCAATAAAGTTCATAGTTCAATTTATTTGTACTAGTCTCTGATACAGACCCACGCACAATTAGTAAGTTTGGTTGACCTTTATGTCAGTACCCAACTACTATTTTACTTCTATATACGTGCTAGTTAACAAAACTTGAATATTACTAAATAAAAGACTGGTTTATTTTAAATTTTATAAAAGCTTATGTAGATGTCTGTTTTTTTTTATATAGAACTAATGTTCTACAATTAAGATAAAATTAGGCTTCAGATATTTACCGTTTATTTATGATTTTATGCAATGTCATTATAACAATGAAAACGAATAAAATACCTCTGGAGCTTGAATTCAATAAGCCGTTCACGCAACAGAGCGTGCAAAAGTAATGTACATCCATACCTATTTACAAACATACATACACAAAAAGGTGGAGCCGTATGAAGAAGTAAGTATGTATCTATACCTACACAATACCCTAAAACTATAGAAGCACTTGGAACTATTCAGGTAGCACTGTAACAATAAGAAATATATCGTGATGTGTAGGTAGCGACGAGCGGTGACCGGTGGCCGGTGTCCAAGGACCGGGGAGATGATAAATCTTCATTTGCCTTGTTCGCACATCCGACCCGCCCCACCCAATTAGTTAACCCGCGCCTGACATTACGCTCCTACGTACTGGCTCGGATTTCCGCTGTGGTCACCTACATCCATTTTCTCTTAGCAAAATTGGACAGGTTGCAAGAAGGGACAGAATTAAAAACGGGGACCTTTTGACAAGTCGTGTATTAACGGCACAATACCTGATTTTACGGTCCTCCGATAATTCAAGATTATGGATCCTTTGAAGTGCCATTCGAGTGCTTTAGTGTTAGAAAAAGGGAAAGAAATTCACGGCGCTCCTTCGCTATATATAATGTATTTAAGATTCGCTACTTTGAGAGCCTTCGACAGCTGAAATAATATTTCATTCAGAATTATTACAGTAATAAGAGAAATATTAAAATCTATGTTTCCAATATTCAGGTTCATTTCAAATTACTAATATTTACTGAAAATAATCCCTCGATTACTTTTGTGTTTTGGTATCATATTATGCTTTGTTCATCATTAATTATATGATATATTGATGCAGATTGTAGGTATAATAAAAATATTAATTAATAACTAATGAATATCAATACAATAAAAGTTTTGGTAAAACAGGTGCTGCATTTTCCACATTACTTTAAAATTTGGGTATATTATTTCCTTAATTAAGTTTTAATAAAGTTTGGTAGAAATAATTAGAAAATAACGGTGCATATTGTGAGTTATTAATACGTACCTTGTATACTTTAAAGTTTTAGCAGTAATCGTTGCAATGATTTTTGTTTACAATTATTAAAAGTCCTATACAAAAATTATTACAATCAATCAGTCTTAAAGAAAATGCTGCATTATGTCCACTAACATAAGTTTCGAAATAACATGAAACTATTTTTGAAGTAAATGTATTTCGTTCGTGGCTTACCAGACACATTCAAGTGTCTATGCCCAGACCAATTCTGAATAGTCTAGGCCTTACATGTCACTATAATTGGATTCGGATAAACCTCTATTCGTCTAAATTAGTTAATTGTACAAGAAACGAAACAAGTACGAGTATATAATATGTCTGCGACATACGTCTGAATTGGTTTTAGCGACTATGTGTTAGCGTATAATATGTATTTTTTGAAATAAGCATTATTGTAGGTGTTTACATTCGAATTCAATAAGGCATGTTAGGTATATTGTAGTGAGCATTTTTAGTTCTTGCATATTTTGACTCCTCAGAGTGACTTACAATTTTGGGCTAACGACTTATTAAGGTAGGTCTGCATCATCATACAGCATAATAGAAGCACGTCTTATTGTAGAGATCAGACTGGTATCTTAACTGTAGAGTTACCTTAGATGTAAATACAATACATAAGGTGGTGAAATTTGATGTATGAACAGATACTACACATCACAAAATAATACATTATTGTCATTCTTGATCGATATTTAATCAACTAACAAAACATTAAACAAGCAGGATAAAAAGAGTAGAAAAATGAATATATGTAATATAAATACATGCAAATGTGCTTTCAGCATTAATTCTCTACAAATTGGCGTTCGAATTGAAAATAAATCATCTAATTATATATCAATGACCATCACGGCCACGTGAGCTATCGGTTTATTGGTAACTCGCTCAATTATGAAGGACGACTGCGAGCGTTGATTAAAGTTTTACATTATACGTTACGCCATGAATAAATAACTGTGAAAACAATGAATCGTTTGCATGATTTTACTCGTAATGCAGATAACTTCAGAGGTATTAGATTGGTCTAATTGATGCATTGCGTCGCTACTGTTTTTGGAATTGCTTCGATTTTGGAAAATATTATTTATGTAGAGTCATTATATTATATTAATGATAATGAAATACTTGTTGCGGTACCATTACGTATCCATCTATAATGTGTATAAATTATTAAATAAATTCCCAAGGACATAAATAAAATGACTATTAAAACGAAAATATCTAACAAAGCAAAATAATAAAAGTCTAGGTCAATTACAATAAAATTTAATCGCACCTCGAAATATAATTACTTTGTACGCGCACAATTTGAGCAATAAAAATAGTTGTTATATGTTCCCAAATGCGGTCATTAAGATTACAAGTCTGTTTTACTGTTATGTTACTTGAGCTACGTCGATAATTTATTATATCGTTACGTTCAGCCGATTTGTAATTTATCGAGTTTCGCCGCTTCAAAGGCGAATAAAGGTTAGCTTGAAAAAGAACTCGAATTTTCGACCGAATACGTCGTGTTTAGTTCCGAAATTGCATTGGATGAATGCCAATGTAATAATTGGGTACCATAAATACGTGCCAACTCATGAAGCCTATTCTTTTTTCTAGCTGTAATGAGAACACAGGATGAATACGTGGCGTGCGTGCGGTTGACATGTCTTGGTTCGGCGTGTACGGCGTACGCTAACAAGCACACATCGTCATTATCACAACTCTTTTAACTTTTAATTAGAGAACTATTCCTGTCCTGTGTAATTTTACTACTTGTTTAGTACCTCAAACATCAAAATATTGTGGAAAATGGATGACGGAAAACCAAAAGTTATGAGTGAAAGAACAGTCTACATGGCTGTAACTGTAATTCGAAGGAGGGTTCAAGCTTATTTTAATAAGATTATAATATCAATCTAAGCAAATCTATCCGAATTCGTCTCTATACCCCGCAAGAATTGGGTTTGGCTAGCCAACATCAAATCCAGACCTCGATTACACAGACTCACTTTCCACCAGTACAAGTACCAATAAGCGAGAAATAAAATAATTATTCATTAATCTGTACTCTGGCCTCATAAATACATTTAACACCATACCATTTTATAATTAAACATAATTAATTAATGTTCGTACAATCCGCTCAAGCCACGGGCCGTACCGAATATGTATCCTATAATTAAACTATACCGCAGTAGAACATAGCAAACATTAATTTAAGTAAATATCAGGATACAATATTTTACCCATTTCAGCGGCAAACAGCGAGTCGGTATCTCATACAATCTATTAAATCAACATCAGAAACCACAATCGTACATTGATATCAATCAGATTATCGCAACTGGCGTGGATATAATCCACTTTGTAATTACAACAAATACATTTTATTAAAGCTTTTGTTACGATTTCGAAGTAATATTGTAAATCGGTGATTGAATTAGCGACTGTATTTGTGAGTAACGAATGAAATACTTTATTTTAAACAAGCAATGATAAGATAAATCAGCAATGATACATACTAATATTTAAAATAATTGTTGCTTAACTAGCAAAGAAGCAGTTTGATATCAATTTCATAAAATATGGCTTCCAATCTCCTTTTCAATAAAGATTTTTAAAAAATGTTTGTAGAAATGTATAAAAAAGTGTCTTACTCTTAAGTCATCGTTCTGAGCAGCAATAAAAATAAAGCTTCTTCTATAATTTCACAAATAGGAGATCACTGTCATAGTGGACATTTTCTGAAAATTATTTATTTTCAAAGAAAACTGTCTTCTGAATTAATAAAGTTGTTCTATTTTTATTTAGGTATATACGTCGTTTACTCTGAAAAGAGAATAGCAACCATAAAGGAAATGAAATATACTAAATGCGGTGTCATCCTAAACAACAATATAAATCACTTTATCGTGTATGCCACGAACCAACAATGTGAAATTGCGTTAGTTGGCCATGCGTGTTAAAGATTAAGCTCAAGCTACCCCAAGTCGTAGAATAGTAGTTGAACTAAACTCAAGTTCGAGATTATTAAGTGCACATAAATTGGTCCCTGGATAGTCTGGAATTTGCTTAATCATAATCAACTCCAACACATAACTCAGAATTTATATTATTACCCTCACTCGAAACTATACGTTCCCATACGGAACAACACCAAGTTATAAGGTGAGTTGCGAAGGTAATTTAGTACATTAGGGTCACGAATAACATTCCTATGAAGTTTACCTTAGTCTTCGTCCAGGTCAAAGGGGCTTGGAACCCTAAAAAGGGTTGTATCGATCGTTAATGACTTCCATTTCTATGCTAATGAGATTTGCCTATTGAATGAGGTCGCCTCGAACCAACAGCAACTACTGCAAATTTATTTTCTCCGTCTGCGTTTTTTGTTTTTCTATGATGAATGCTAGCATTTATGATTTATTTTAATTATGCTTGAAAACTAGCTGCTTTCCACGTCCTATCATACTCTGAATGGACCAATAGTGAAGTAAGGATTAAAAATTATGAAAGTTTTTTTTTAAAGGTTTAAATGTTTTTCAGATGAATTATTTAGCATCGTAGAAATCAATCAGCAATAACAAAAATAAGAAATATATTGCTAATGTCTTCTACATTAAAGATTTTATAATATAAAAAGAAAATACTTAAAACCTATAAATTTGCGTATTGACATAACAAACTGCGTTTTTGTACGTTTTTTGCGCGTTGGTTCAGACGCATTGAGAAAAGCCTTGTGCAAAAGCCCTTAAAGCTTTCATCAAAATATATTAGAGCTCTCCTTATTGTAAGCTCCCGTAGCATTTTTTCTTAATTTACCAACATGTTTTTATACGAACATGTCTTTTGAATTTATGAAAAAATCAGGGGCGTGTTCAATAGTGCTTGTTTTCATCAAGAATAAGTCAGTCTTTGCTTTCAAGTGTACTTTGAAGTGTAATAAAAAGCGACTTAGTAACATACACGAGTGTATGATAGATTTGTAAAAAGGCCTCCTTTCATGCTTTCGTGGGTCTTAGAGATCCTTGGCAACATTTATTTCCGTTTTTAAAGTGAAACTTTTATTACATCGTCTCAAACTTTTTGGTGTGTGTAGCGCATGTCGCGTGACGGTCGGCTGCCGAGTAGGTATAAAGCAGTGTTCGGAACCATACGATAATTATCGTACAAATACGATAATTTTGTGCCTAAGTTTCACTTTTACCGTGGTTTCATAAAACCACACAACATTTTTTTGTATGATAAATCCAGTGTTTTTTTTTTGGAATAATCAATAATCTTTTTAAATATCAATAACGAAAAGGTGATTTTATAAATGTGGGAAGGATATAACAAAATTGTAATTTTATGGAATGTCTCAGCTTTTACGATTAAATAAATTAAAATTAGAATTCTTAAACAATGTCAAACAGTATCATATTACTCCATGTACCTATTACTCTTTGAAAATAATGTTTCTCTTAAGATATTTCCTGCTTCAAAGATTAAGAATATCCTTGTATATTAAATCAAATAGAAATTGCCATACAAAGCTTAAATAAAGAAAAACCGATCAAGTGCGAGTCGGACTCGCGTACCGAAGGTTCCGTACAAACCTATGTATAATTATAAATGTAACGAAATATTTATGCTTTTCAAGATTCTTAGTTCACAGGAGTAGGTACCCTGTAGGTTTTGATTCCTTTGCGAGTATCGAATATTTTCAGAAAAAGTGGCTGCTGGTTTAAAAATTTGATACTTTCACAGCTTCAAGGTAAACTTTTAATATCTTCTTTTATAATATGAATTTCAGCATGGTACCTACCTCTACGCCAGTCTTTCCCAACGTGGGCGATAACGCCCCCTTGTGGGCGCTGCAGGCCTAAAGGGGGGCGGTAAGAGACCCAGAAAAAAAAGGGGGCGTTGTGTAGGGCTTTGGGGTCGATTTATAATTTCATCTACCTAGCTAGGAAGACTCTTAGAAACCGACTAAGCTCTCGACTTCGAGAGTCGACATCTTGTGAACATCAACTAATATTAATTAAGATATAGCTCAAACTCGGTTCGATATAATAGACCGCGGGCAATCATGTTTTAACAAGTTTTTGTTAAATAATCCGATTTGTACATTCCTGTATCAATCGGCTGGTTCTATAATACTTGTTCTTGCTTGTCGAGTACGATTGGGCGTCGAATGAGATAAACGAGTTTATGCACGTTTGATGTCTTATTCCTGTTGGTGCGTGCTGCTTATGCAATCCTATATAAACGACGTAAATTTATTTTATTTTCATTTGCGGTTTCGCGCATAATAGATAGCAGTACTTGATTTCAACACTTACGTATTTCTCAAAACAAAACAATGTCGGAAGTAAAAAAGAAGAGACGGCAATACTCTGCGGAATATATTAAATTTGGCTTTATTGAAAATCCCACAAACCCGTCGTCGCCTTTGTGTCTTCTATGTCTAAAAACATTTTCGAACGAAGCAATGAAGCCTTCAAGACTGCAAGATCATTTGAATAAAATGCATCCAGATAAGAAAGACAAGAATGTAGCATATTTTCAAGACCTAGAGAAGAAGCATAATACTCAGCCAAGTGTATCAAAACTATTTTCGGCGGCTGCTAAGCAAGATGACGACGGACTTCGAGCTTCGTACAATATCTCTTTGTTAATTGCTCAAAAAGGCAAACCACACAACATCGGAGAAGAGTTAATTTTGCCAGCAATAAAGGAAGTAATAACTACTGTGCTTCATAAACCGGCCACAGATATTATCCGAAAAATTCCTTTGAGTAATAATTCTGTGCAAAGAAGAATTGATGAAATGGCTGAAAACATTGAAGAATCATTGTGCAATCATCTGAGGACTAGTCAATTCTCAATTCAGCTCGATGAGTCCACTTTACCAACTAATGAAGCGTTGTTGCTATCTTACGGGAGGTTTATTAAAGATGAGAAAATACGTGAAGAACTATTGTTTGCCAGAAATTTGGAGACAGATACAAAAGGCGAAACCATATTCAATACATTGGAAAAGTTTTGTGAAGAGAAAGAGATTCCTTTGAAAAATATTATATCAGTTGCTACGGATGGCGCTCCGGCTATGACAGGGCGCCATAAAGGCTTCATAGCGTACTTAAAGAATAAAATTCCAGATGTCTTTGCTATACATTGCGTTATTCATAGACAACATTTGGTTGCTAGAAACTTAAAATAAAATAAAATAAATAAAATAAAATTGTTTTATTTCAGGAAATATTGGGTTCCCATATGCAAGTTATATATAAAAAAAAATTTAAAGACAATTAGAGCATCATTTATAGTTTTTTCTTGGCTTTATAGGTTTATCCCTAGCATAATATGATGAATGAACTTTGCACCAGTACAGAAGTAAAGGATTGTCATAATAGTTAGAGACAGCCACCAGAATACTATTACTGGAGCGTCTCATTCTCTCCCAAAAATTTGCGATTCGAGATCTCATTATGGCCCTGAAATCCGGGACCCTCGTCTCCAAAAACATGCCAGATGCACTACAGAACCTGGGCAGTTTCATGAAGAGTCTGTATGCGTTAGTGAACTTAAGTGAAAAACTTAAGTGAACGACTATTTCAATCACTGCAATATGTCATCAAAGCAGTCAATAAAATCCGTAGCAGCTCTTTGAATGATAGATTATTTCATCAGCTTTGTGCTACTAATGACGAAGATTTCAACCGTTTGTTGCTTCATACTGAAGTTCGTTGGCTGTCAAGAGGCAATTGTCTGATTCGATTTTACAACCTGTTTTACTCTGTGATAGAGTTCTTGGAAACTAAAGATACAGAACTGCGCAACAATCTCATAACATCAAAGAATGATATAGCTTACATGACAGACCTGTATTTAAAACTGTTCAACGACATGAACCTCCAACTGCAAGGCGATGAACTAAATTTAATTAAAACAAAAAATGTCGTTGCTGCTTTCGCAGCCAAACTGCTTCTGCACAAAAAGAATATGGGCAGACGTGGTTTCACAATTTTCCGAATTTATCAGTATTTTGCAGTAACGACGACTTGTTTGCCTACTGCCAACATTTGGAAAACCTCCACATTGACTTCACCGAACGATACCAGGACATTTTAAACTTGGAAATACCAGACTGGGTGTTGGATCCGTTTTCAAATGTCAACACAGCAATGTCACCTCAGCTGGAAGAAGAACTTATAGAATTGACAACAAACGAAGAAACAAAAATCAAGTTTAAAAATGGATATCAAGAATTTTGGCTACAAAAACCGATCCCGCAATTGTACCCTGGATTGTGGTCAATTGTTCAACGATTCTTGATAGCATTCCCATCGTCATATTTGTGTGAACGTGGATTTAGTGCTGTGGCAACGCTGCTTACTAAAAAGAGAAATCGTTTGCGTGT